>OX579657.1:13000803-13195147 GCA_951230895.1 Carpatolechia fugitivella
GGCAGCAGCGCTCTCTGATACAGTGACCTTTTAATCTGCGATCTCCAACCCGCCTGCCAAGCGTGGAGATTATGGCAAAACCCTCCACTTAAGTGGAGGAGGCTCATAGTCCAACAGTGGCGGGCCGTTGATGTTGATGATGATTTAATTTACAAACCACATTGGTATTTATATATAATGATTAACATGGAAAACATTGTAATAAATTTAATTAAAATGTAAAATACAAGAAAATTTGCTATCGCGGTTAGAATGTTATGAACTAACCGGGTGACGAACATAAGCCGGAAAAACAATGATAAAAACAATAGCAGTATGGAAGTTACTGAAAAACGTGTTTATTTAGTTTTACATGTTCAAAAGGGTGAAATACATATTTGAATTTTTAGTACATTGTTATACGAGGGGTGAAAGTAACTTATTTAGCGCCGAGACGGGGTTTGGGGCCTGAGCGTACGAGGACCCTAATAGTTCGAGGCACTAAATAAGTCTTTAACCAGAGGTAAACACCGTGCTTTTCATTACGAATACAAGGAAAGTAAAAATAAAAACACGAATTAGCTAAAGAAAAAATGAATGACTTCCATATCTGAATCAGATGAACTCATTGTAAACAAAACCCTACAACTCGAGAAACAAATGATAATCGGATTGTTGCTTTCCCGCCTATTTTTTATTTTTTGCTGTGGCCGTGCCGGCCAGCTTTTGAGCCATCATTTTTAATTTCCATCATTGAAAAATGTTAAATATTTTGCCCAAATCTATTTTATTTTAAAGAAATTGTTAATTATAATAAAGTCATTTAAAACATATATTCTTTAATTAATACTTAACTTTATATTATTTCAATTTAACATTGCGCTGTAATTGAGTGGCTGTATAGAAAGATGGAACATAGTTCAATAGAAATGTGAAATTTTATTAGAACCAGTTTTTTTTTAATAATTTGCTAGAATGAATGAATGAATGACAGCTGTCAGTTGAAAGTGATTCTCCCTCCGGGCTGAAAAGTATTACCTTCAATCCGCTCCTCAGGCAACTTCCGAACTACTTTCAGAGTATGAGTAATGAAAAATTATTTACTTTCCTCTTAACTTGACATTGAATTATATCTATTTGACTGATTTTTTACAGCCCAGATTAAAACACTGCAACCATATGTATATGTATCTGAAGTATGTACTCAGGTACCTAAACTTACGATCAAATATCATTACGATGTGAATGAAAACAATTCTTTCTCTATTGCTACAAAAATGCCGTCACAACACGAGGTATAAACCCGAATTCCAACAAAAAGATTACGTCCTAAATTCACAAAAAGTCCCTTCTTTTTGTGAGCTAACAATATGGCTACACCTGCTACCTGCCGTCGAAACATTATCATTGTAGGGAATGATATAACCAACCCTCGTGAATGAGTTCTTTTGTTTAGAAGCTTTGGAAAAGGACAGGAAAGATAGTGGAGATAACACGATTATTGTATAAAATAACCTTTTTGACGTTATGATTCTTTCGACTTGCCGTTATTTCTTTCGCAACACCAAACATACTGGAGACTTTGTAAATATACGACATATTATCAGAGAAACTTATATAAGGCGTAACAGGTATTTACATAATGATAGGCTATACTTAGCCCATGATACTGAATCATAAACAACCACAATTTTTTCCGGAAATGGTTGCTTTTTCCGGTTTACGAAATAATTTTGACATGAAATTACCTTTGTACCCTTTAAAGTGGCTCTGTGAACTGTAGTCTTCGCGAGTCATTTGTTTTTTCGGAATGGCTGAAATGTGTTTTTTTATATAATATACTCACCGGCACATCTAACCGCCCACTCTTGTATTTCGGGTTAATTTTACATTACGCTTATTGTTATACATTACAATTTAATTATTGATAATTTTACGATAAATTAAACACACTTAAATAAACATTAAATTAACTACTTGTTAACTAACATCAGCTGTAACTAATAGATATATAAAGAATCACGAGTATTCCCTGAAATGAAGGGTGACTTCAAGGGGTGACATACGAAAGCATTTTTGCCCAAGCTGAAACGGATACACTTCGTGCTCGCTCAGTCAGTAACCTGCATGTACTGTATTTTATTATTGAAAATATATATATAATTATAATAAAATTAAAATATATATGTATATAATATATATATGTGTTATGCATATTGTATGCACATTTAGTGGATCAATCAATCAATCAATCAATCAGCTTATTGCAGTTCACTGCTATGGACGTAGGCCTCCCCTTGGGCACGCCAAAGTGCACTATCACCCGCTTTCCTCATCCAGCCGCCACCAGCGACCTTCCTCAGATTATCAGTCCACGTGGCATTTAGTGGATAGCTGTCACTTAACCCGTGATACCACTGGTATACCGTTGTGTGGATTTGAGGACCTGGGGATGCCACGGGTCCGAATCCAAGTTCCTATGGCACCACCAGGGTTATCCTCCATGGGTGTCTTAGGTCCGGTATGAAGAAGTTTTTAATAAAGTTTTCGTCATTGAGGTAAACATAAACTACAAAACGAAACAATATTTAATATAATCTGGAAAATTATTGCGTAACAAATAACAATGCCCTTCTAAGTTCTTTGCTCTTTTAAGTGGTAAAATCATAATAAGTGTTACTAATGAGTACAGATAACTGTCACTAATGAGTTTAATGACATCATAGAGGACACGTCTTCCTTCATTTATAAGTAGTCACTACAAAATCAATATCATCATTACATATTCAAGATATTTTCATCCCTAATTATATCGTCAGTGGAAAGGTAAAAGTACTAAAGCGCCAAATTGGCGTAAATTAGTTATATATACAGTTCGATTGCATTTTTTTTTTGCGTCTATTAGGTGATTTTTTATCTGAGGACTTTTTTGGCGTTTTAGCCATCCAAAATTTTGGGTCTGATCTTTAGGCCGATGACTAAAGCGACGCCTTTTTGGTGTTAATCGTCTCTCCTGTAAAGTTGTACTTTGGCGCTTTAGCATTTTTACCTTTCCACTGACGATATATTATATGAACAACAGATATACAAACAAGCATTCATTTCCATATCACTATATCAACGAATTACAAATGTCAGTCTACTGGCCGGCTATAAATTTAAAAAGGCTATGATTTCATTTCATTATTAGCGCCTAGGTTTTTTATTTCATTTATGGTTTTCTACGAAGGGATTGTGAGGGTTTTGCGTGACTTTGTTCGTTATTCTCGTGCTTGTGAAGTAAAGATTCTATTTTTAATGTCTCGTGTAGCTGTGAATGATAAGTTCATCAAAAGCTCATATATGTCCCCATCGAGGGGCTCGAGCCTATGCAAAATTAGAGCGATTAGGCCTTAGTCGACCACGCTGGCCCAGTGCGGGTTGGTCGACTTCACACACAACCTTTGATTTTCTTCGCAGGAGTGCGCAGGTTTCATCACGATGTTTTCCTTCACCGTAAGAGCGTCGAATAAACGCACAAATGAATTCGAAATTCGAAAACACATTGGTACGTGGTGGGGATCGAACCCGCGTCTCCCGGACAGGAGGCAGCGGCCCTAGCCACTAGACCACCGAAGCTCTATGACTGTTATAACTATAGGTATAGTAATAATAACTCAATTTTTGTTTTGTAAAGTTTTCCAATGAAATGATAAGTTTATGAAACTATAAAGATATCGATATCTTACGTATCGTAAGCTATTGGTAGCGATTCACACGATCGTCAATTCTTTTCACCTTTTAAAGATTAAAAAGGGACAGGAGAAGGCCATTCTAGGCGACATAGTGTGAAAAAGTTGTGTTGATTTTAGTCTGTCTATCCATCAAAGCTCCGGTTTGAGCTATAATTTATTCAGCCAGCAAAGAATGGTGGTTTATGAAAAAAACCTTCGCTTAAGTAATAAGATTATCACAGAAAAATCACTAAACTCGAAATATCTTCGTGATAAAACGGATCCGAGTATTCACCCAACTTTTTATCGTGTGGGTTTTGAGGTAGACAATCAACCTCACAAATCCTAGTATTAGGGTTTATGGTAGAGCTACTGAGAGCATCGACATAGCTTTCAGGATAAAGCGGGCTCCACGTTCTCGGCAAAACTACACGAGACATAGCGAATACGAGAGTGTGGAGGCCCTATTCGGCAAGTCTCGCCTATCAAAGGGCTCTCGTGTAGTTCTGCCGAGACACAAAACACTAAAGTCAACGTCAAGTCAAAGTCATAATTATTTATTTCCATAGGATGTTATTACATCACTTAGATCCGTCATTACATTTTTTTTCACTTCCTCCACATTCCCATCGCTATTAAAATTATGTAAGTACATTTTAACTTGTTCTGTTGCGATATATTTCTGTCATCCTTCCAACGTCTCTTAAAACCTTATTTTTCTCGAATAAACATATATGTAATTGTAATAACATAATGCTAGAGCGACAAATGTTTCCACGTCCATCTTGTT
This sequence comes from Carpatolechia fugitivella, assembly GCA_951230895.1. Taxonomy (NCBI): domain Eukaryota; kingdom Metazoa; phylum Arthropoda; class Insecta; order Lepidoptera; family Gelechiidae; genus Carpatolechia; species Carpatolechia fugitivella. The sequence goes on from OX579657.1 coordinate 13,005,286, forward strand.
CGAGTACCGAGCGCACAAATGCGCGAGCAAGAATGTGGAGAGCTGCTCTCGTTTCGTCCTAGTTTTTGGCGAGACCCGAGACAAAACGTCTCGTCGAGAATGTGGAGCCCGCTTAAGCAGCTTTCAGGCCATATGGCCTGCCTATTGATTGCCACTTCAAATTGCTTATCCTGAAAGCTATGTCGATGCTCTCAGTAGCTCTACCATAAACCCTAGCTCAACGAACCGATAACCGATGGGGAAGAAAAGTTCTCGAATGGCAGCCATTGACCACTCTATCTCTTGTCCACGTAGGCTGCGAACTGGGCGATGGAATATTTTCTCTTAAAAAAAAAAACTTTACATAATATTTCAAAGTTCCAGCAAACTGAACTCAAGGAACCAAACCTGAGAATTATTAATCATGTTTCCGTGGACATTCCAAAAAGTTGGTAATGGATGAAATAAGTTTGTGCCTCTGAGTCTGGATGAGCTTCTGTTAATAAGTCCGCAAAGTTGCAGCACCGATTTTGGAAGCCACGTTCTAATCCTTATCGTAAAGTCGTTCTCTTCGTATTTTTTTTTCACATATGAATATGAGAGAGAGGAGATAACAAAGTTCTTTAGATCTACATGTAGGTTTCGGGTTTGAATCCCAATGGGTCTCTGTGGTCAAACAAATATTACTTGATAAAACTGTCCCCAATTTGGTTAGAACATTGCAGTCTGAATAACTTATAGAAACTAGCGGAACAGAAAAAAACGTAGGAATATTAAATATTAACGTTTCAAGAAATAATTATTAAAGAACAAATTGTCGTCTATTGTTCCATTTTCAAATAAGACATAACAACAAAAATATTATAACCGGCCAGTCATATAAGAAAAAATATTACTTAATTTTACTTTCTTTTCTCTGTTCCGCTAATTGAGCCGGTGTGTATCTACCTATATTAAATACCAGCCAGTCAGACACCTTGGTGGCACCAGGGTTGGTAAGGTCGGCCGTCGACCTTGCAACCCACATGATAAGAAAATTATTAAGATGAGACAAGCAAATTGGACTAGATATATTCTATAACACACAAGAAAAACAGAACAGAAACATAGACTAGAAGCAGAGATTACTTTTTTAAAATACAAATCAAACTTCATAATAAACGCAATAGAAAACTGCCGCGCTATGCGAAAGAGAACCAAATATAAAACGAATTTTATGCAAAAAATAATAAATTGCAAAGTAATAAAAAATCTACGGAAACGATCTGTCTTGGAAAATGTGATAAGATCGCTGAGACAGTAATTTTAAAAACATTTTCATGTGAAATGCTGGAGCTACTCTTTGCCGTTGGAATAGAATTCCTTTTCGCGAATGACGTGTTAACAGTCACAATAATGTTAAAAAATAAGCAGTACGGTAGTTAGGTTTAAAACGATTTAGTAATTGCGATGTAATAAAAAACTTATACGCTTAACAATGGTGTATTGTTCTAAAGCTCGTTTGTGAGTATACAAATCGCTACAATTTACAACTACCGTCTCTTATCTTTAAAGTTCCGTCCGTCGCAGGCGCTGCCGGAAACGGTACAGTGTTTTGCTCGACCTTTTGTTAGCTGCCAGTGCGAAAGAGAACGAATCTAAAGCCCAATTTACATTGGTCAAGTAACAAAAACTTAGTAGCAACTCTCTAAAAAACAGTTTACATGGAATACGACTAGCTATTTTTCTAAGTGTCGAACTAAGTCAGGATTAGATCGCAAAGCAATAGATTTTTCCATATTTGCATCGCTTTCTGTCGTTATTTATAAAAAACTGAAAAACTGTACTGACTTGAAAAACTTGACTTGAAAAAAAAAAGCATCTGCGTAGTTTTCCAAAAATTGTATATTTTCACGCATATCGCTTATTCGAACTATTTTACTTGTAAGCTTATTTTCTTTTTTGTGCAGTGCCTTCTTTAAAGGGCCCCGGAGACGGTCAAACGGTTTGATTCAAACACGTAAAGTTTGGTTTCACTCAAACCATTTTGATCGTTTACAAAGGTGGTTTGAACGGTTTGTCAAACATTTACGTGTTTGAAGCATGTTTGATGCAATTTCATATTTTTGTTGTGTTTGACGCGTCAGAAGTGTAATTACGACAGCGTACAGAATCAGACTGCGCAGAGGCGTTTGACAAACCGTTCAAACTGACCTCAAACAGTTTGATCAAACACGTAAGGTTTGAGTCAAACCGTTTGACCGTCTCCGGGGCCCTTAAGACTGGCCATTTATAACGCCATTCTAATCATTCAGGTTCTACTGTGACGAAATTTTGGTTAAGTCGGCTAATCTTAAAGACACGAATGACTCACTTTATGCTCTTATGTTACTTTTTAATCATGGTACAGCCTGTATGTAATTAGATAAAGTGTTTACAACAGAAAGACTGTGGTTATTTATCTTTAGCAAGGACCAAAACAAACATAACCGTTTATTTATTTCCACAATTTAAAACTCCCAAAATATAAAAAATCTGTTACAAGAAATCTTAATTTAAACTCAACGTCAGCCTTAAATTATAATTCGCAGATTACGTATAAAAATACCACGCTTTTTTAGTTTGATTATATCTCTTGATCAGATATGATAATGGATGAAATAGATCAATGGCCTCCTAGCACTAAAAATGTTTTTTTTTTATCATCATCATCATTTCAGCCTGTTAAAGTCCACTGCTGAACATAGGTCTCTCCAATCGCACTCCAGCGCGACCGGTCCATAGCCATCTGCATCCAACGAAACCCATAGCGATCCTCACCAGGTCGTCGGTCCATCTCGTAGGTGGCCGTCCCACACTGCGCTTGCCAGTACGTGGTCTCCATTCAAGGACTTTCTGTTTTTTTTTTATGCTGTACAATTATTTTTTTAGTTGATATTATTCTGATGTTTTAATCATACATATTACATAGATGTAAGTTCTTTCGTTTGAGGTTACATCAGATACAGTTTTAATACTTTTCCAGCTGTTTTTCTGTCCATTTTTTGCACGTTTTATATTTTATTGGCTGCGTGCCTAACACAGTAATTTCGTAATTCAAAACCCTGTTTTATAGCCTCCACTTAAAAACAAGTTTGATTGCGTATTCGCAGGTGTCATGTATCAATTACATCCTAAATGTCGATTCTGATCAATTGAGTAGATAAACCGACAAGGCTTCGTTGCTGCGTCTAATAAATCAGGTGAAAGATCAATCAAAGTGCCGCCGCAGTCGCCGCACGCTCCAATCCACACTCAACTCATGCAACATCGTAAATCACCTCCATTACGAAACCGATCGATATGCGGAACAGAACTGCTAACTTACTCTGCCCAGCCTAAGCCAAACTGATGCACGCTCGAATAAACACGACCCACTAAGCACTAACTAAATAACCCCTACGTCACACAAACAAATCTCAGTTGTCGCGATATCATATCTTATCAAATCAAACGATTGTGCAAATGAGTACAGTTTACGATTGGCGGCGCGCGCGCAAAGATGCAGACACCGTGAGCTGTACCTCGTGAATCCTAGCCCAGCAATTGTTGCAGGCCGCTCCGCATTCGACTGCTCGACGGCGCTTCGAGTGAACGTCGGAAAGAAAACGACTCACGTAACTATCGTTAGAGTGAATAGCGTGCGCGTAGTCGATCGTAACGTGCAATGCCCAGGGCCCCGCGCGCCCCGCTACCCCTCCCAGGGCTATGGAGACCCTCCTCGACAAGTTCAAGAGGGAGCAAGGAGGACTACGCCGTTCCCGATCGGTCCGGGCTTCCTTACGCATGATAGGGAACCGGTGGCGGTCGAACAAGGACGACGACGCTCCTGACGAGCTCGACAAGCTCAAGCGAAGCACCGTAGTCTTCACTACACAGCTTTCGCAAATCTTCGGCGCCGAAAAGGATTTGGACGTTGCCTACACTGGCATCGACGGCACTTACAAACCAAAAACGCCTGCCATGGCTAAGACGAAGCCTGCTCCCGAACCAGTGAAACAAAGACGGAAAAGTGGTGATATAGATTTAAATTTGAAACCGACTAGACACAAAAAAGTTGAAAAGTCCAAGTTCAGTGATTTGTTTTCAAATAAAAAGACAAAAAGTGTTTCCGCGAAAGAACTTTTAGTGCCGGAGAAGATACCTCCGAAGGCGGCCGCAATCTTGCATATCCATTCGCCGGAGAAAGAGAAGAATAAAGAGAAGAAGAAGTTGAAAGGGATGGGAAAGTCTGAGTCTGCGAAGTGTATGACGGAGTTAGCAATTCAGAGGCGGCATCGCAGAGGATCGGAGAGTGAACTAGTGTGTGTAAACCAGGCGCGCGGATGCGTCAACCCGGCGTTTGTGTATAGCACCCCACCGAAGGACCGGAAGATCCCCATGTCACCCTCCGCATACTTAAGTAAGTAATATTCATTTATAATATTCTCTACAATTATGTGATTATCTTCAACAATGTTCAGCAACAGAATTGTTAAGTTACACCCTTGAGGATTCCCATGAATAGATTATTACCCTAAAGGTTTACTTTTAATTCTCCAATAATCCTCATTAATCCTTACATTTGTCTGCAATCACGGAATAAGGCCAAACGTGCACTTCAACCCACATGCTACAGCCGCATGGCTTGTCATTTGTCATTGCTAACCGGTGTTATTAAGTCACGACTCCTCTGTTTCATGTGCCATATCGGTTCTACGTCCGCACTAGACGTGCATGTTCGACCTTATTTAAAAACTACCTGTATTTCAAACGAGGTATAATTTTGGAAGTGGTTTCATCATACGATACCTTTTAGAGGCTTATTTGAAATTCATCGATCCAAGCAAATTTCCTTTCGCGGTTTTAGTAGCTTTTCAATTATTCAAAGGATGTTCGTTCAGCTGTTTTTTTTGTTTTGAAATGTACAGCAAAATGGTGATTTATATGAATGGCTCCTTTCCCAAAAGCTCCCACAATTTTTGCAGATATTTTTACACAAGTCGTAAATGTTATAAAATACTTGGAGTTAATCTCTACTCTTAACTTAATGTACACTTATCTCTTCATTAATTTTTATGATCGATACGATTGTCGATCGATGTCGCGTGTTCGATAATCATAATCCGTTCTTTGTGTAATTGTTACTGGCACATTTCAATTAGATTTCAATGGAGAGATCATCATCCGCGTCGTTGACTGCTTATTGATAGAAGCATTGATGTGATCGATCTCTTGAGATTGTTATATGAACGGGGAATTCATGTAACTTTCATAAAAGTAATGTTTTGAACTCACATAATAGCGAAATATTTATTTTATTGTTGCTGTGATAAATTGATACGTTTTCTGTCTGGCTAAAAAACCATAGTCATTTCAGCTCTTCTAAACATTGAAAAAACAAATACTATCTAAGAATCTTGTGCAATTGTTAGGTTCGGCATGTCCTAAAATAGTGAGTTCGATATCAAAATATAATCATAATTATACGACGCTTGATAAATTTAGAAGAAGCCTGCACTCCTGCAATACAAAGGTTGTGTGTAAAGTCAACCAATTCACACTGGGCCCATTTTGGTAATTAAGGCCTGATCGCACTAATTTAGTAGAAGCTTGAACTCCTCGGTGGCAATTTCAATTATATATTAACTGGTAACTAAACAAACATTCCAAAGTTCCGATTGTTACACATTAATACATGATTAAAACATCATGTAATCTACCAAACGTTTGAATTATTCATAATTTCTGCTGAAATCTAATGAAACATTTAACTTTTTAGAACCAAGTAATTGTTCTGAAACAACATGGCTTACACAATTTCTTAAAACTTATTACAGTGTAAATAGGCGGTAACTGGTTGTAAGTACGCTAAATACTAGAACATTAGCAACATTAGGTGCCGGCAAATGCGAATAACTGGTTTCGAAACTAGTCTTTATGAACTTACTTCGGAAACAGGTACTAGAGAAAACTACTGCTTTGTTTTGCTTTTGCTAAGCTCCATTCACTCCTGGTAACCTGGTACTTGACATCACAATATTATAAAAAACAGACAAATAGACAATATGTAAATGTAAAAATTATGTTCACCAATAGCTCATATACGTCCCCACCGAGGGGCTTGAGCCTACCCTGAATTAGGGCGATTAGGACTTAGTCGACCACGCTTGCCCTGTGCGGGTCGGTCGACTTCACACACAACCTTTGAATTTCTTCGCAGGAGTGTGCAGGTTTCATCACGATGTTTTCCTTCAGCGTAAGAGCGTCGAATAAACGTACATAATATGAATTCTAAATTCGAAAACACATTGGTACGTGGTGGGGATCAAACCCGCGTTTCCCGGACGGAAGGCAGCGGCCCTAACCACTAGACCACCGACGTAAAAAATTATGTTACTTTTAGATTTTCTTAATATCATCAATAATATTATAAATGTGAAAGTACCTATATTCGGGTAAATTACTGAACGGATTTGGATGAAATTTGGAATGGAGATATTTTGTTCCCTGGATTAACACATAATATATATTACATCAAAAATCTTACAAAACGCAAACGTAGCGGCGGACTAGCTGTCGTAGTATAAAAATAAAATTATTCTTCTAGTACAGTTCCATATCGAAAACCAAATTAAGCTGACGACACTATTTTTCCAAACTACGATCGCGCAGGGCTGGCAGCTTCCTGGCTCAAAGGATCAGTCTAGCCATTCAGAGGGGGAATGCTGCCAGTATCCTGGGTACCATGTCTGGCGGAGACGCGCTGGACGAAGTGTTTTTTTTTGTGACTTTTATTTGTATTTTTGACTTGTAATAAAATTTAAATAAAGATCGAAGCTAATTTAAGGACATAAGTTTAAAATTACTTGTGTAGAGAAATGACATAAGAAAACTGAATTCAACATCAACGGCTCGTTACAGTCCACTAAATTACTACTACAAAAAATTTGATGAGCCATACTTTAGTGGAAGATTACTTGGATTTTAGAAACTGTTCGGAAAATATAATAAAATAAGATGTGAAATGACGCACGGAAGACAATTACGAGTATGTTGCTTGCGTTGATTGTTGGTTGCGGAAAATTGATTAAGTAACATATGATTATTATAAAGCTTTTATACACCATATAAGTTTATAATCAGGTCCTGAACCATACAACTTAGTTAACTGAACTCTCGTGCAATCAGGCTGGGATTTTCAAATGAAAATTGGTTACTGCAGGAGTGCGGGCATCACATCCAATGACAGAAATTCCCAAACTAGGATCCCGTAGAATTTACTGCAGCACCAACTGAACTCCGCTTAGAAAAAATAGATTTCAGCTATGTGAGATGCATTTTATTTTCTATTGTTACGAGCGAGCGGGGTTCAAGGATTGAAAATTTTGTTCACGAGGAATATGTCCTATATTACTCGCGTTTAGTACACAAGCCAACGTCACAACTGTACTTGATCGCGCACGAGTAGCACTACACCGTAATTAACACTTTCACTGCACTTTACTCACTGGCACTTTAACTTGCACTTTTATTTACTTCGGCTCTCGGAACTGCATTGAACTCACACTGAACTCCCCGTCTAGGCAATCGCGGTCCTTATATACCCCTATGACAGTTCGATAAGCCGTGAAGTCATAGGAAAAAACAAAACCGATGATCTTCGGTCCCTTTTCAATTAAAAATGATAGAAAGTGACAGGACTAATTTTAAGTTTAGTTTAATTGGGCGTATGCCGAATCGACACCAATGTAAGCGTTTTGTTGGTATTTTTTATTGTTTATGGCATGAATATTGTTTGTTTGTTGGCAATGATTTTAAATAAAATGGGCCAATGAATAAAATGCACTTGTATTGTTAATGTCTGGATGATGAAGATCTTCTGACCTATTTCGGACACGACAACTGCTTCAACTCCACTTGCCGAAAAGCCACAAGTTATGTTCACAGTATGATCTATTACAGTAGAATTTATTGGTCAGTTTAGTTTAGATGATACAATGCTGAGCTAATATTTACTTACTTAGTTACTGTTGTTAACTGTGTTGTTGATTTCGTTAGCCAAAACTATCTCCATGGTATGACGAATCGCCTGATTATTTATCCTAAAAATTATATGATTCTGTACCTAGAAAGACACTTTAATATTAATATTTGTTTTAAACTCAGAAGAAATAAAAGACGATCGCGGCGACGCGCGTCAGAAATCTTTGGTTTTAAACGAGCCATTCTGTCATTAACGTGTCTATACTTGGGTTACTATAGGATGAGCTCTGACAGATTAAAATTTTAAATTAAATTAAATTAAATTAAAATTCATTTATTTCAGACCATTGATCCATAAATAAAATAAAATAAAAACAATTACAAACAATTATAAAAACAAAAACAATTTTAAAAACAATATCAATTAAAAACAAAATTTAAAATTAAATCAAATCAAATCAAATTACATCAAATTAAATCAAATCAAACTAAATAAAATAAAAAAATTACACTAAATCAAATCAAATTAAAATAATACAATAAATAATAAATGTCATTGTACAAAGGGTGATGAGCTGGTATGCAGCTTCATCCACCCATGCACCATAGGTGAGTCCCACCGCTCGGCCAATGCGCTCAGGATGCCGTTAGTGCTGTGCCGGAAGCGGTTAAGCAGCGAGGCGCTCCGCTTTCTAACAATGGCAAAGAAATCGTCTGTGTGCGCCTGCGCGAACATCGTCGAGGCGCTGCAAAACCGCGGCAGCCCCATCAGCACCCTGAACGCATTGTTGTACTGGACACGCAGGGCGCTGTATGCCCGCTGAGTGTAGCTGGTCCATAGGCTGCACGCGTAAAACGACTGACAGTAAGCTTTAAATAGAGTTATTTTTACTGGTACAGTACAGCGAGCAAACCTACGAGCCAGCATGTTACACCGAATAGACAGCGACCTGCGTTCCCTCTCGATGTCCTCATTGTCGGATAAATCCTCCGTGACCCAGTGACCCAGATACTTGAACTTACTTACCCTATTCAAGGTCGCACCACAAAGAGTAATAGATGATGCTGAAGAGTAGCTTTTGTTACCAGCTTTAAAAATCATGTACTCACTCTTCTTAGGGTTGTATCTGAGCCCATGGGCCCCGGCATATGACTCACAAATCTGCAGGAGTTTCCGCAGCCCACCAATCGACGGGCTCAACAGCACCATGTCGTCTGCGTAGCTAATGTTATTAATGGACACCCCGCCAATAGAGCATCCAACATTAGCGCTGCTGAGCTCCCCGATCAGCTGGTTCATGTACAGGTTGAAAAGGCGCGGCGAGGTCAACCCCCCCTGCCTCACCCCGCATTCCAACCTGTACACTTCCGAGTGTGCTCCTGCCCATCTCACACTGTTCTGTTGGTGGTTGTACCAATACCTAAACATTGATACTATTTCACTCGGCAGCTCTGTCTCTCCTTGCAGCTTGCTCCACAGCTTGTCGTAATTTACTAAATCAAAAGCTTTTGAAAGATCTAGGTAGCAAGCGTACACGGGAGTTTTTCTAGCCGTGTAGTACTGCACAGTCTGCTTGAGACATAGGATAGCGCTCTCAGTTGATAAGCCTGGCGTAAAGCCAAACTGAGCGTCATGTAATCGTAAGTGTTTCTCCAAATGTTGGTCAAGCAGTCTGTCCAGCACCTTAGCTATAATAGTAGCGAGCGAAATAGGCCTATAGTTACCAACATCCGACACATCACCAGTTTTGTTTTTCAAAATTGGTATAACCACTGTGTACATAAGGTCATCAGGCAAGTAACTATGTCCCACGCACAAGCTAAAAAACATAGCCAGAACTCTCGGTAGGTGCGCACCGGCGTACTTCAAGTGCTCGATACTAAGGCCATCATGGCCTGGCGACTTTCCCCTCACCATTCTTTTAATCACCGCGGCCACATCCTTGGCCGTAAACCTGATGCTGATGTCTCCATGTGGACGCTCAGCATCGAGCACTTGCGCCGCCGGCCCGAGCGGCGTCTCCACTCTAAACTGACGTTGGAACAGACAGGCGATGTCGCGCGGCGAGTGAGCGTCGCCCACACTCACTGGTAGGCTCGACTTTAGGTTTAATTTATTAGTTGATTTCCAAAATTGATTAAAGTTTTTATCGGCATGGTGTTTTGCAATGTTATCCATTTTCATCTGAACCTCGTTACTTTTACAATACCGTAATTTTGATTTAAATATTTTCCGAGTCTCGCACATTTTACTATAGATATATCCGGACTTAGGTTTTCCATATAAAAGCCAATTCTGAAAACAGCATCGAGCCTCCCTATGAGCGCTACTCACATATCTGTTCCAGCCGGGTACATAATTTTTGTGTTTTCGTTTAGGCAAGTTATTATTACTATTATTGTAACTCTCTTCCGCGCCCTTAGACAATATACTAACAATTTTAAGGTACATTTTATTCAATAATGACTTGTGCGACTCTTCATTACAATGATTATCTGCACACTTACTAAATTCTGGTGGGAAATCTAACTCTCTAAGTTCAGTATTACAATAATTAAAATATTTTTCTATTTGAAATTGATCCCTTTCCCCCCATTTTACCATATTACAAGTTGTTCTAGTATTAATAACACGTTTAGGCATGATAACATTAAAATTACAATCAATTTGTATAGGAAAGTGATCTGACCAGTATGTATCGTAAAGAACGGACACGCTAAGCACGGATGTTCGTGCTGCACACGTCACCACGCAATGATCGAGCCACGAACGTGTACCATGGGCCTCGCTCACGTATGTGTACGTATCACTCGGTAGAAGTTCCATGTCCACACACGACCACGTCTGTTCCGCACAGTAATCTAGCAATTCCCTCGCAAATAAGCCGCCGGGGTCCGCATTGAAATCACCGAGTATGAAAACAGATTCCACATCACTACTTTCAATAACAGCGCTTATCTCACCAAGACACTCCGTAAACAATGGTAGATTTTCTCTTTTATTAGTAGGCATGTACACAGACAACACTAAAATTGTACGCTCGTTATCAAGTTTTACCTTAATCGCCGCTAGACGCACACTACGACACTGTATAACAGTTACCGATGGGAACGCAGTTTTTCTCCATAGCAGAGCCACTCCCCCGTACGGCCGTCCAGTCAGGACTCCCTCCGACGTATCCACGGCAGACTTTCCCGTGTAAGAAAACTCGCCGTCAATACCTCCCAGGAACGGTAAGTCATGAGGAAGCAGCCACGTCTCCTGAAGTGCCACAATATCCGCCGAGCGACAAAGCTTCCTAATACATTCATCTGACCGAATGACGTTTTTACAGTTAAAGCTTATCATTTTGTTTGTATTAACAACCATAATTAATTTTGTGTGGGTACTCCTTTATCTCCAGCGCGACGGTAAATACCTCTTACCCTTTGGGGACCAAAATCTACAAAAGGACGATAAATAACTCCATCAGGCCAAAAGTCATCAGTCAAAAACAAATCCTGTCTGTGCTTAGGAACAAATACCTTGTAAGCATCATATTCTTTCAATGATTTCATGTTCATCTTTTCCAAGCGTACGTCTACGTTAGTTTTATTCTTCACATAAGTCATGATGTCACACACAGACGTATCCTTTGACACGTTATATATATAAAGAGGTACCGCTCTGTCGGCTGCTTTGAACTTAGAGTCGGCACTTACTGCCGCTTTTCCAGTTTTACCTATGAAACGAGTCTGAAGCCTTTTTCTGTGATCACGCTTGTGATTTTGTATTTTCCACTCGCCTTCTTGTAAAACATCAGAATAACTTTTCATACTAGTTTCGCATAATATTGTGTTACTGCTCGGGGGGACGGTATGTATCGCAGGCACAACAATAGGCGCCAGGGGCAGAGTCGGATGACTCACCGCAGGCGGCGGCGGCAGCGGCGCCGGCGATAAGACAACGTCGTGTTGCGCCGGCTCGCGATCAGCTGACTCGCCGCCGCCGGCCAGTCGACCGTTAGGAACACCGTGCGATGTTTTTACCATACTACCCTCCGATGATAACATGTTGAGATGCGGCGACAGTCCTAAGGGCCCACTCTCATACTCAAAGCTTGACAGTCTAGGGCCTCCCCCGCCTCGTTTTACAGTAACATTTCGACCAAAGTTGTTAACGATTGATGCATTCTTAAGCGACTCAATTTCTAACTGGAGTTCTTTGAATTGTTTTAATGAAACATATTCATCACAAATTCGTTGCATTTCGCATCTCATTGTCATTAGATCCTTTAGCAACCGAGTCACATCTACGTGGTCAAAAAGTACTGGTGGCAGTTTATGCAAATCCCGTGCAACAAATGTAGGTATATCCTCCGGATCAGTCTCCTTGAGCAAGCAGATGATGTCATCGATATCACGTAACGTTTTTCGTCGTTTTCTAATCTTTTTACGCTTAGCTGTCGATATGGAATCGAACAGCAAGTTTTTTGCAGCTAAAATCTCGGCTTCGTCAAAAGCACTAGAACATATCTGGCTAATGCTCTCCTCGTTCATCACATCGAGCTTATTGCAGATAAAAGCCAACACCTCGTTAATTACCACATTACAATTTACACACTTTACAACTTTGGAAGCCATTATTAATAAATCGTAACGGCTTCCAGCCGCGCGAGTCAGGAAATAGTATACGCGTGTAGTAGTCGGCGCGTGCGACACAAGACTGAAAGAACTGACTTTAAGAACTTATTAATTTTATTTCGTTTATTTAATTATTTATTAAGTAAAATTACATACTGCTTAGTGATAAAATAAGAGGTGAAGTTACTTTGTTTTAAAATTTTAGCTATTATGGATTTAAAACGGAATATTATAAAAAAAAGTTGTTAACGTTGTATGAAAAAAATTTGCAGCTGTCAGAACTCATCCTATAATAACCCGACTATAATGAGGGATCAGTAACAACAATCCATAAGATTATAGATATCAGAAGCTTGTAAAAAATCACTTTTCAAGTGACAGTCGGTATAATCTCTATAGATTGTCATTTGATAAAGTTAATTCACTTTGAAGACGATGAATTACATTGGATTACTGGTTATTACTAGTTTCGCTGGCCATTAGTGACCTTTCACTGATTCATCTGTAAGTGTTTGTAGCCATTGAGCTCATCTAGTATATTTTCTCCTCAGCCTTGATGGGGTCGTTCGCCCTCATGAATGGACTGTCTCCAACTTTTTACGTCCGATCGTTAGAGACTATGGCTGTATGCGCAGGAGTTATTAATTTCATAAACTGTCGAGCGTGTCCGTCAAAAGCTGTTCGTTGATTCATAAAGAGCTCGCACTGCTATCCGCAACCCGCTTTGGGCCAGCGTGGTCGACTATGGCCTGATCGCCCTAATTCAGGGTAGGCTCGAGCTCTTTAACCTGTTGTTAAAAACCATGGACTATAGCCTCACTATAGCTAAGATATTTTCAGGTTGAGATTTGGTACAATAATCGTACGCACTGGAACATTCGTTGGTCTTAATTCACTTAAGTCACAGAATTAATATAGTATTTCAAGCCTAAACAAAAGTCCCTTATTCGCATAAGGTAAATCCAGCTCATTAAATAACAAAGTATAATATTAGTTACGAAGCCATTACTTGAAACCGGACGGATTATTCGCAATCCAGGCAAACGAGTTAATAGCTCTAATTAAAATCGTAAAGTAGATTAACATAAAACAGCTATAAATAACCTGTGAACCGACATAACGCTAACTGAAAAACTTACTAATCCTTATGTGAAAACAATCATTTTTACGGTTGAGTTGATTTGCCAGTTATTCTGCTATAAGTTTATTTGCATATATAAAATTTAAGTATGATGAAAATGATTTAAACCCTACCTGCATTTTATAACACTAATAAACGATTTTTAAATGTTCAATTACTTGTAAGCTTTGTTACGCATACTTTGACGACATACGTAGTGATTGTGTTTGTGTGCAATAAAGTATATTTCATTCATTCATTCATTCATTCATTCATTCAATATGTTAGCTAAATTATGCAAAACTTTTCAGGTGGTCTTGTTTCTTCCAGAAGTTCCATAAGAAGTTCCGCAAAATCTAAATAAAAAACTGACTTTTCATACAAACTGATCATCGAGACAATTAAAAAGAAAAATAAAAAAAAAGTGGATTAAAAATTGTGCAGTTTCGTGCTGACTACCACCCGAGAGTTTTTGGGTTATTTAGCTAACACGTTGAATGAATTAATTAATTAATGAAATATATTTTATTGCACACAAACACTACGTATGTCGTCAAAGTATGCGTAATAAAGCTTACAAGTAATTGAATATTTTATTTAACACGTTGTATTAATTATGTGGTTAAAACAAAACTTCGCCACTCACCGAAACCACTTTTATGTCATAAAGAAGATCTTAAAGTTCAATGGATGACCCCAAAAAGGATGACCGCTATGGTTTTCATTTTATTCCATCCGTGACCAATGCATTGTTGTTTTCCTTAATATTATCTCGTTTTGAATTTAAATTCAGAAAAAGTTTATCTTTTTGAATGATGTGTTCATTTTTACTGCGTAACATGAAAGTACCTACTTGTACGTTATGTAGAGTTATTAGAGATTATTATTTCACGTGTACAAATACAGTCTTCTTCCATTGCTTAACTGCGCGGTTTAATTTTGATGCGTTTCGCAACGCGCATAATACATTTTGCTTTTTTTTTCGCTTTTGTAATGTTCAAGCTTCATAACCTGTAGGTTAAAAACCGCATGATTTATGTGGTTAACTTGTAAAAGTACGAGTTAAATAGCAGCCCTTGTAAGTGTTAAGTTTCATGCAATAACAACCGAGTACTTAAGTTCTTTGTGTGACACACTTTTACCGTTTGATGCATTGAAACAGGAGCTAGTTTGAAGGTTATACTCAATACTTAAAGTTTTTATTGCTTTCCATAGGTTTTTACATGGGTGTTGTTATATCAAGCTAATGATTATTGTATCTCTATGGACCTTGTTAGGCACGCAATACAAGAGAGATACACTACTTTTTTATACTTAATTATTTGTTCCTAGATACCTAACTTTATCTATATAACAAAATTTGTGGTATCGATAGTAAATAATCTAAAAGTAAAAAAAATAATAGATTGTATTAGGATTTAAAAAAAATGTTTTATTATATTTTTATTATTTATTACTGAATGGATTGAAATATTAATAATATTAATTAATAATATTAATTAATAATATTAATTAATAATAATTCGAACTGCATTATTAATAATTTTATTTTATTGACCTTAAAGTTTGTATTTTTTCTAGCGTTCTTGGAAATTCAATTTGTTTAGTTTCACAGTCATAACCTCTGTGTTTTTTGCACAATACAATTTTTGCAATTAACGATTGTGAATTTATACTTTCCCGAAAAACGGTGCCGGATCCGATAAAACCCCGCGGAAGTTGATTAAATGCAGGCTTTGGTCTGCAGTTGGGATTGTCGGCAGTCGGGGCGCAAAAACAAACACGAATTAGCACACAAAAACTGGTGGGACTTTGCTGCCCCGCCGCCGATGCTAAACCATGTTTGTACAGTATCAACAACTAACTGAATTCAAACTAGTGTAGAGTAGTGCCTATTAGAATTTTAAACGTAGGTTTTTTCTTTGGTTTTGGAGGAGTTGGAAGGGGTTTTGGTTTTCTGTGATGATACTGAAATGAAAATAATATTAATATTTTTGTTCTTCTTTAAGAGATTCGATGGCAGCATTTATATTGTAACGAAATTTAAAAAAAAAGTTGTTGGACAGCGTTTGAACCAGCATTTTTTTGGCAATCCAATTATGGTAATACCACAGAGTACTATAAAACTGGCGTAATACTAATAATATCAATATCGATTAGGCAACTTCACATACAGTCTGTAGATTTAATAAAAATAATGTTCAATTTAAAAAAATACCGCTTATAAGAGCGCGAATTTCATTTGTAATATTAACCGTCAAACTGGTTTATTTTTTTGTACTTATTAACAGCTACAATATTAAAAAGGTGAATAGTTTAACCTCACGTAGGGCCGGTAACATCCCAAGTACTAAAGGTCTACGCTTCTTGAAGACCGTATCAGACTGTAATTATCTGCCAGATTAGACCGTGGAAAATGCTTTTCTCCGCTGTCGTGGGAAACAAGAACAATTACAATAGCGATGTCGCTAGTACTACGAGTACTAGCCACAGACTAAATAAGGGAGTCACGCATTTATCGACGCGGAATCGGCTTGAGCCGATAGAAAAAACGTATATGTCCATGCAATATATTGTAAATAGATAAAACAGACGTTCTTGCCGTCGCACACACACAGATCTGGTTTTTTAATTCAGTGGACATGGGAACTGAAGATAGAATACGGTTTTTTTCATGATACATGACCTTACCTCCACATTTCAAGAAAATCTCTATTAATAAAAAAGTAATTTGTAATTTTTTGTATACAGAAATACTTCTTTTATTTTTCAAGTATGTTCAACATGCAGCACGTTTTATAATATTTTCTGAAAAAATTCATGATACGTCGACAGAAACCCGAGCCGAAAGTATGGCGAATGGAATGGAGTATTTTAGGATTAATGGTATATACAAAGTTTTTTCTAATCGGCTCAAGCCAATTCCGCGTCAACAAGCGTGGTGACTCCCTAACAGATCAACAGATAGTATAGTTCTGTTTAAGAATAAAGATCTTGCCCTTTGTTGGTTTGTAATGGAATAGTAAAAGCTGACTTAGATCAACTCACAGTACATATAAGTAGGAACCAAACTAAACTATCACCGTTAGTTAGTGCATTTTATCTATGAGTCTAAATTATGGTTTAGAGCCTCAAAGTGTCTCGCCTGAATATTCGCCTGCTCGAAAATTGGAGCGATCTTCTTTCTGGCTCGAATTTTTTACAGAGTCGAATCACGCTGATAGACAATTAATTGACTATTGTACATTGTGATCACTATCCCAAAATCAATCTTGAAGGAGTTCTTTAATGCGATCATTGTCAAGAATAGAATCAAATACTTTACACCAGAAATATCCAGAGAATAATAGAGATAAAAAAGAATTGTTCAAATCTAGATAGCAATTAATGTTAGGCAAAAGGGTGCGTGATATTTAATTCAAGATGCCATATAAAGAACTACAATTGTTACTGAAATTAATGCATAATCAGAAGAACAACGCTGCGTTCTTTATTTTTATTTTTTTAATGAACGTACCTCAATCAGTACATGACCAAATTACATCGAATTGACATCTATCCAAAACAGAGCAAACGAGTGAAACTCAATTAAACTTTGTCACAGAATCAATATACTTCGTGAAGACTAAAGTTGTCAACAAAGCGACTAGTTTATAGTAAACCCCAGTCTTGCTACACCTTCGAAGAAAATAATTAAGATCTCGGCGTTCTGAGATATAAGGAAAGAGGAGATTTTCAAAGCAATAATGTTTATGTTAATAATTATAATAATGAAATATAAAATATTACACACATACACACACACACACTCTCACACTCTTATCCCTGGAGAGGTAGGCAGAGCTTTGATAGACTAACAGGGATCATATTTTCAAAATTATTTGGTAAAGATTCCATATATAGGTGCAACGTGGTAGCTAAATTAAAAAGTATGAGATGACATCGCACTAATTTCCCACTAATATTATAAATGTGAAAGTATGTTTGGATATTTGGGAATAGTTTGATTTTTTTACGAGGAAAGGCGATATTCCCACGAGGAAAATCTTACACAACGCGAGCTTAGCTGCGGGCGGCCTGCTGCTAGTGAAAAGGGGGACTTCAAGGGGGACGCGTAGAAAAGGGGGACTTCAAGGTGGACGCTTAGAAAAAGGGGGACTTCAAAGTAAATCACAGAGTCCAATCAGAATCCAAAGATATACACGTGAGATATTACTGAATAGACACAAACATTTATTTACTACACAACTTATCATTACAAATAGCTAAACTGTAGGTACATAATTATCTACTCACATTATCAATCTTTATTTACAGTCGTAATATGAAAGAAAATAGTCAACGAATGACATCACTTAAGAAAAGTTTTTCGTGCAAATAAGAAAATTGTGAAGTAATGATACGGCATTGTTAATTCCCAAACAAACTTGACAAATGGTAGGACTTATGGCGCAGCGGAACATCGTGTTGTGAAGGATTATAAAAGTTAAGCATCATGGCTAGCTCAACCGCCTTCTCCGACGCGTTTCTCGCCCTAGCAACGTTCTGGGCAGCGGTCCGAGCCCGTCTGAGGGCGCCCCCAGATACGTTGTCATAAAATTCCTAAGGGGTACGAGCCTTCTGCTCCCCCGCAAGTCCGCGCCCACTATATTACCACTCTGGTATAAATAGTGATTAGGTCCGTCAAAAAAAAAAAAAAAAAAATAGCTCAACCGCCAGCGGTTTTCATTTAGATTGTTTGTCGTTACTGGTTTTGGGGAAACTCCTGAAAAAATTAAAATACAATATTATCTCAAATAAACACCTCCTCAGAGGCTCAGGCCTACCTTAAAGAAGGCGATCTAGTTAACCATATGGACACTATGGTAGAATTGACATGCAACCTTTCAATTTCTTTACAAGCGTACGCAGGTTTTGCTATTTTAATACGTTTAAATGTTAGTAATCATAATTACGTTAAAAAAAAAACACGCTGGTAGACAAACTTTGACTCACGAAAATCATAATGTTTAATAAAGTGAGATCAGATCTTGCGCTTGCAGCAGTTCATAAACGCAGATAAAATTATTTCACGTCGTCATTTAAAATTATAGCTCTGTCATTATAATTTTATTTATGTACGGCCTAATGAAGAAATGCACCCGCTGATATAATTACTGCGTATTTCATTCACCTCATTCATTTTCACACTGCACTCATTACGCAATCATCGAAAAAAACGCGCATTTAAAATTGCACCGCGCTTAAACGAGTACTTATTATAAAGTATGATACCGTGTTATTTAACATTACATAGGACCCAAATACACAATGCCCAATGTGTGGGAGATTCTCACTAAAATTAACGTAGTAAAAAAATACGGTTACGAAATAAAATGTTCGTCTTGAAAGTGGAGAGATAAAGACATTGACCTTTTGTACGCTTGTCAGCCATTTTGATGATTTGCTTCTCTTTTGTTTTTCACTCTCGTTTGTAATAAGGAAATTATTATATCTTCCGCACCGAAGTCCCGTTAATAAGAGTCAGATTTGAGATCATGTTTTTTGGAGATATTATTTTATATTGAAACTGAAACATTTATCATCATTAACGTCATTATTTCTATTGAAAAGCGTTTTCCACGGTAATTAAAGATTGATTTCAAACTCTCTATTTTTAAAATCCTTTCTTTTCCCTCCAATCAAGATACCAAAAATAGATCTAAAGTATTTCAAGTGAGGCTAGATGACGTATCGTCAGCACTAGACTTTACACCCTCAACCTAATTGCAGTTAGTCACCATCACCAGCTGCGTCACCACACTGAAAGATGCTAGATTCGATGCAGCGATTGAGATAGCGCACACAATGCTCGCCGAGACAGAGTGCCGAAACCGTGCGACCTCCTCAGTTGCAAATATGATACTGCAATGGAGTGACATGCTAGACTTCCTAGCTTGCGGTCAGTTCATTAGTTAACTTCTCCGATTCCAAATTTAAAATGTTTCTGTTTAAAACTAGTTTTTGTGACAGTTTTCAATTTTAGTGTTGTGTTTCGGTTTCGACCAGTTTTAAAGTGTTCTTTTATTTGGACGTGATTGTGTTCAAAATTTAAAGTTTCGTGTGTCGAGTGCCCGCTACATCGATTTAAAACTGTATTTAATTGGCAACTTCCGATTCGAGCTGCGATCTCTTGATCACACATCACGTTCCGCGCAACGGCCTCGTCTGATTTCCGCGTTTAGAACTCCACTGTTGCTTTCAAAGTTTTTTCTAGCATTAAGTAACTAATAGAAGTATTACCCACGCGATGCGTCTACGCACGTCATGTCGACACGAACGATTGGCCCGTGTTCTATGGTAACAATCATGGGAACCTTTCACTATATGTTATGGGAACTGATTTTCTGACATTTATTTTTATTTTTATGTTCGATCATGTTTTTTGTGATCGTTGGTGTTTCAACTAATCGTATCTGTATTTTTTGAATATTTCTCGAAATAACTGTACTGTAGAGCTAATTTAAAGAATCTTCCTCGGCTGATTTACGTTAAATTCCATTAAGAAGTATTTTGCAATTAAAAGTCCATCTGTCTCTCCAAGTTTCTTAAATGTCATTGCCTCTACATAAATAGCTTCTACATACTTTCGTATAGAAATCGGCTCAATCGTTGAATATTTTGTTACAGCTATTTCAAATCATTTACCAACTTTACACTGTGCTGTGATGTTTCATTATCATGTTAACTTACGAAAATTTGATGATAACTTTAACGGGGAAGGGCAAAAACCTACTTATGACTTGAAATGACATTACCTATGTAACGAGGCATTGGTCCTCTTTCCTGTTTTATGACTGGCAACCTTTCTTGCTGGCAGTTTTATCTTTCATTCATTTTCAAATTTAGGTTTCTTACGTTTCGATTTTGTCTTTTTTCTGCCAAATTCTTCACTCCATATCCAGATCTCCAACAGTAATATCCCTAAGCACTCCATGTTTCTATTTTTCTTAAACTGTAAGACTAGTGAGAGATAATATATAAATACATAAATTCCTTTACTTCGGACTGAACCCTGGTTTTTTGCCACACCTTATATTATTAACCCCTACAACATTCTTCGTGTGGTGCTCAGCAACTTCGTGGCGGCTGCTGGGCCACACCTATATATCGAATTCTTCTCTTTTTCTTTTCTAAAATTCTTACACATGCATTACTCGTATACAATGGCTCCCCAAGATTTCCTGTACCAGAGATGTATAAATGTATAAATAATATTAGCTTTCCGCCTGCGGCTACACACGCATTATGTAAGATATTCCCGTGGGAATAAGACTTTTTCCCGTAAAAGTAATCTATGTATTAATCCAGGCCAGGGTACAAACTAACTCTATTTCAAATTTCATCTAAATTCGTTTAGTAGTTAAGGCGTGAAAGCGGAAAAAGCATCGAAATATCCACACACCCAAATATATTTTCATATTTGTAATATTAGTGTGATGTGATTGAGACCCAAAATGTTATCAAATCTCCCCTAGAGAAATAAGATGCCAATTGGGCTTTACCTATAGTATCTGTTTTTTCCACTACTTTATTTATCCTGGTTTTACTCATATACTTTCTTGAGTAATTTCAAGCTTATGTACTCAAATATTCCACACAAATACCGTAGAGCTTATCGCTCCCGTTTAGGTGTTTAAAAAGATGTAACCAAACTAATTTACTTTTTACTATCCTTAGATAATGTTATCTTGTACATAATAAACATGCTTGTACTTAACACGGTAAGTCGTTTATTTGGATTTCATATTTTTCTTTCGTGCTATCTTTTGTACGTTACTCATTTTATATGACATGTCCTCAGTCTAGTTTTATATTCTAGCTCTTTTATTATACTAATATTATAATAGCAAATGTGTGTTTGTTGGTATGTCCTTCTTTCACGCCACAACGAAGCCACGGATCGACTTGATTTTTGCATAGAATTTACGGACCAGTGCCATATATTGATGGTACAATCGGTACAAAATTCTAGTTGTATCATTACTCCCGCTAATGGTACAATTTGTACCATTTCTTTCACTTCTATCAAGGTAAAAATCGAAAATAACTCAAGCGTAGCCGCAGGCAGACAGCAAATTTTACGAATACTTTACTATTATTATGCAAGTACTACATGAAAAATTGGTTTTGTTAGAATAAAATAGCTTTAGTTCTATGTTTCAAAATTAAATTTAATCCAGGAAAAAGAAACTTGTGTATATAGGTAGATAATATAGTAAAAATAAGCCTCTTTTAGGCCATTACATTGTTTCAATCGGTTTAAAAGGATATAAAATTCTTAGTATTTCAGTTTGAAGGATTGAATAAATCTAATAAAGGGCTTACAACGAATGAATTTTCACCATATCATCATCATCGTGTGGGTTGTATAGGTCGACAACCGACAAAAGTATGCTTTGGTTTACTAAATAAGCAAAAAGGCCTTTTTCTTTGTAAGGAAAGTTGCTCTCAAGAGGCATCCATATTTATAGGCTGAAGCCAAGGGGAACCGTTGATAAATCGAAAGGTCAGAAACATGATGACTATTGTGATGATCATTAAGGAAATGTACCTATATGTATACTGTCCTTATTGTTATGTTACTACTATAAATAAATTGCTGTAGGTGTATGTATTCTTATAAAATATTACTTTACTAAGATATATCCTGCGCTTCAATAGATATGATCTGCAATCTGCAATATAAAAGTTACTACTAACTATTTTACTGATATCATTGGAAACTTTAGTTATTCTTTTATTTCTTCATAGTAAAAAAAGTATTAGGCTGTTCTACCACAAAACCGTCCTGAGAATATCTTTGATTTTGATTACAATATTCGATTAGAACTCAAACTTGCGGTTTCTGTAACTGTCCACAAAAGGGTTGACATTTACCTTGTAATCAAGATTCGGATCACCTGCCAAACGCTAACTAATCGTGATGTATCGACTGTTACGAATAAGGTTATTGGGCAGCCTCGTTGCTTTGACGGCTATAATTTGGGAGGAAATTGTTGTACAGTCTATCAAATATTTATGCTTAAATTCGATACATCTACCTACAAGCCTGCAATACACATTTTATTATGGATGAAAAATCATCGAAGGCATTTGATTGCCTTGACACAGTGAAAAGAGTATTTTATTCTGTATCTAAAAGAGTTCCCCCAATATATTAGAGGCAAACGTTCATGTTTACTTATTTGTTTTTCTTGTTGAAACTTCGTTTTCTTTTGCAACTTCGAGCTAGGAATTATTTCAATAAACTACTCGAAGGGGCTGTTTTAAGCCACTTTCTTTAAATAGTTTAGTTCGCTAGTTTATTAGTTATATTTTTGTGCAGAGTAGGTTGACTGTACGCAATTAACATACAATCCTCTGACATTGATTCAGTCAGCCATGAACACATGATTAGCTTTAACCATTACGGACTACTAGTGGGTGTTTTGACTTTTAACTGTATGTGTACCTAATACTTAATACAGCACTTTGCCTCATAAACTTTGTTTCCTAATGGACTAAGGGGATTTTGATTTATTGAATAGCTATTGTGTATATACGTATAGTACACGTAATGTAAAACCATGCTAGTACAAAGAATTAGATATGATATGAGAAAAAGCTTCCAGGAATCTTAACAATAGAATTATAGGTAGTTAGAATATTATTTTGTAGGAAGAATACGAGACACTTATTTGTAATTCGTAGCACATTTCCAGTTATTGGCTAAATGTAATTTTTTCAATATAATTAGGCATTCATATCATATTTTTGTACCAATTTAAGTATAATAGGTTTTAGAGATTCCTTTAGTTTGAGCATCATTTTGAGTTATTTTATTACAAAGGAGTTCGTGGCTATGTTTTCGTTCGTACTAATCAGGTTTGTTGTATTCTGGATATAACATTCGTAACTGGTTGATGCTAAGGTTTACAGGAGTCCTTTTCAGACGACTTACTTCGTATTTATTTCGTTTCTAAACGACCTAGTGGGGCAAATTCCTCGTCTTTTTTTCTTTTTTACGCAATTTATTTTTATACGTTCAAGCTTTATCTTTTTTGTTCCTTTATTTTTATTTTTTGTTTCTTAATTTACGTAGAGCTGCAGTACGGCGCGCTCCTCGAAGGCTGCGGCGGGGAGCTGCCGTCTTTGAGCGCGTGCGCACCCCTCCCCCCGCACCTCGATAAAGCGGCGCGCAAGCAACAACGCGACGCGCGCGCTAATCAGGATAAAATAGCACAAGTCAACATTCATTTGCATGGTTTGTTTTTGTTTTTTATTTCATTTTTTATACAATGTTTTACTTTTTTCTGGCCGTTACTTTTCTTTTAAAATTTGACTTGTATTTTTTTATGATATTCTTACGAGATTGGATAAGCTCGCTTCGCCGAGGCGACGCACTGCTGAAAATATTTGATTCTTACCGTGTTCATAATTAGATCTTATTTGAATTTGCGGGTATTAAAATGCACTTGATTCGTATTGTAGAAAGATAAATTGAAATATTATTTTTTATCTTGTTGCAGCTTTGTTTGCGGCCGTGGAACATGGATACCTGGACAAAGCTAGAAACATCTTGGAGTCCACTGATGTCGACGTTAATAGGTACGTATAAATCCCAAGTCACACAGAGCGGGAGCGGCGCGGTCCGGGGCCGGGACAAACGGGACGGCGCTATGCCGCGCCATAGCACCGTCCCGCTTTCCCGGCCCCGGACCGCCCCCGGCACGGCTCTGTGTGACTTGGGCAGGGTTACCTATGCACCTAATGGATATTCTTTCCTATTCTTCCTTGAGTCCTTCGAAGCATACTTAAGAGTTAACCCCCAAAAAGACTCATCTAATAAGTTCATAAAGTTCTCAAAATAAGTTTTACAACTATTAAAGTCTTTAACACTTAAGTTCATAATCACTACAGGAACACGATAATAGCTTCTATTGAGTAAGCAATTTGAACCTAAATTATACATAACTAAAATATAATGTGCAAAGTCATTCATTACAAATAAAATTCTACTTTCAACGAGATAGTGTCATTTAAAATCATTGGACAGTACAAATAAGAAAAGTGTCAAGGCACGCAGAGGACGTTATCTATATTTGAACATTTTTGCGTAGGATTAACTTTACAAGCCTAAAATAGCTTTGAACGTGTTATACAGGGTGTAAATAAATTAGCTGACACTATTTTAAAGCCTACCCATGAAACTGAACAACTTTCCCCAAGAAACATAGGCTGTCGGACGACAAAAAAAAGTTCAAAACCGCGCTACCAGCTAATCGATTGACTATCGAAGACGCATATTTTTTTTCGTCCAACAGCCTTTGTTTCTTGGGGAAAGTTGTTCAGTTTCAGGGTAGGTTGATCCTTTAAAATAGTGTCAGCTAATTTATTTACACCTTATATATCAAACATGTGGGCTAAAACGTGTTTTAAATATAAGCACTGTAGCCAAATAAATAAAATAGAATGTTATAAAAAGACGATATTACTAATTGTAGGAATAAACATTAAATGATCTTATTGGTCGACTATTCCATAGAAATATAAGAATACGGTTTTTTTTCTTATAGGCCAGGCTAGCCTAAGCTTGTGGCCAGTGTTTTACAAAACTCTTATTCCAAAGATTTGTGACGCACGTCCCCTCAGCGATCGTCTTTTATTTCCTCTGAGTCTTATTCAGTCAACATACCCAGGGCATTTAAAAACTGTTGTCTGATTTATCATGGATTTATCAGCCATTTCTAAATTTCAAGCCGTTTCCAGCCAGCAATTTTTTTTTTGTTGCGATTGTACGAAAAAGTTTTTAGTGGAAAAAGAACTTTTGAAAGACGTAGCCGCGTTCTCTAGTCATCATGGTTTAACAAAATTAATAACTTTGTATTTTTCCAGCCTCAACTCAGATGGGTTGTCTCCGCTGGACGTGGCAGTCCTGGCCAGCAACCGGCAACTGGCCAAGATGCTCATGGAGTTTGGGGCCAAAGAAGGAACGCAATGTAAGTAACTTCTTATCATTGTATAGCATTTTGACAAAAGGCAAGGCGTCCACGCGAAAGTCCATGGTTCAGTTCCCGGTCGGGCAGATATTTGAATGATGAATTGAAAATTTTGAATATTCTGTTTCGAATCTGGTTTTTGTGTACGATTCCATGACATGGCTAATATTCTAGTGGAGAGCTCATTTTAAAGTGTGTCGTATGAAACATCGTATTTGATCTATTTTTAATAGATACATCTATAAATATTTTACAAGATTTTTATTTTATTTAAATTATTCAGTATTAGCTGGCTATATATCACACTTATATAAATATGAAAATATATTTAGATGTTTGGATGTTTGTTCCGCTTTCACGGCTTAACTACTGAACGGATTTGGATGAAATTTAGAAGGGAGATAGTTTGTACCCTTGAATAATATATGAAACTTTTTACGGAAAAAAGTCTTATTCCCACGGGAAAATCTTATATAACGCGAGCGTAGCCGCGGGCAAAAAGCTAGTATTTATAGTATAATTTGGGTGGTTAATAGTAACTATTTATCAAATAATCGTACTAGGCAGTACGAAGCACAATAACTCAAACATTTAAGGCATCTTAAAGTGGCAAACACGACTTATCGTGCTAAAATATCATTATTACCTGTAATGCTGTTTCATTTGCTATAATTTGTCTTCATACCATGGATACTCAGTTTGGTAATTGTTTAGTAACGTGACATGCATATTTTTATCTATCCATACTTTAAGTAAATGGGTATCGACACGCACGGCGAGAAAAAAGTGTTTGTTTTAATTCTTTGTGAACATGATACATCGTGTCATCGTAAAGGGCGTCACAAACAAGATACGATATTATAGCACGAGGCAGCCAGCTCTCTCGTCGCCATTCACATTTTATGCAAAGCGGGGCTCAAACAAAATGGCGAAACAATCAGTGACCGGCCATTCTGCGTGACCCCCGCTTTGCACACAAAGTGAATGGCGACGAGAGCGCTAGCTCTCTATCTTAACCGTCTGTGACGCCCTAAAATGTGGTTTGAGGATCATTCGATCCGAAAAAGTTTTTTAAGGTATGTAAAAATGGTTCCAGGTCGAACTAATAATCCCTTTGTGACTCTCCCAAGTTTGGTTAGGACGTGACTGAATCAACTCCGTCTCCGTATTATCCGAAAAGCAACAATGTTTCTTTGCTTCGGAAAACACGTTAAGCCATTGGTCCTGACTACTCCACGGAAGTAGTAATTACACGAATCATGTCAGCTCAGCGGCGTTTGGCGGCTTTATAACAACAACGTTTGTAAGGTTTGGTGTATCGGGTGACCTTACCTTACAACTCATGAAGAAGAAGTGGTTCCTTTTATGTCTTAGATTTTCCATAAAAACTAACTTTGAATATAACATACAATAGACAAGTAAATTTGCCGTTGGTGACGGCAGAGTAGAATACATTTGTCACCAATCCCTACTCTTCCCGTGGGTGTTGTAAGAGGCGACTTAGGGACTACACAATGAACAGGGAACGGGTAGCAGCGCTCTCTGATACAGTAACCTTTTAATCTGCGATCTCCAACCCGCCTGCCAAGCGTGGAGATTATGGCAAAACCCTCCACTTAAGTGGAAGAGGCTCATAGTCCAGCAGTGGACTGTAACGGGCCATTGATGAACAATAGACAAGCAGCAAAAAGTACACAGATTTCGTGCCCCACACGACTATCGAGCACATTAGAAATGAATCTATTCTTTCAAAAAGGTTATGCTACAGGGCAAACCCTTAACCCGATCGTCTTTGTTTTAGGCTCAAATTGTAGCTGACTAAATTGTCCAGAAGAAATTTTCTCAAATTTTTGATATCATTCCTCGTTTCCAAAATATCGAGCGCCAAAATGAAAAATTCGGAAAAAAAAAAAATTTTTTTTTTACTATTTCAGCCATAACGTTTTTGACTTTCTCGAATAATTCTTTTTGCACCTTACAGCTCTCATAAATACGCGTCTTTTGAGTCTTTTTATAAATATTATATCTTTACAACTCTTTGAGATATAAAGGGATCGCACTTTTTCGTGAAATCGGAGCCTACACTGTAGCGAACGAAAAGACATTTCCAGTGTCAAAACGTGCTTAACTTATCTACCAATCTAAATAATTGGCCTTCACTTGGCACCTCCGTAGAAATACCGACTACCCGAACTAGTAATTCTGGCTTCTTATTTCTTCGGGCGACTTGACACTAATGACCACGACACATTCCGTTGAAAAATCGACACTCAGCCATGTGACTTGCTGACCCTCGTTTCTTATCACTCACGACAACGTGTCAAGAGAAAAAAGTTCTTTCAAAGGTTTTTAGGAATAATCCAATGCAAACCACGCTGTATAGTCTCCGAAACGAGCGGCGAGCGCTTGACAAAATTTGCGGGAGATACACACCTGGGTTTGCACTTAAAAATCTAAAGAAAGTAATACAAAAATAAAAAACAAACTAAATAATATAATACATAACAAATTAAAAAATAACAATAAAAATACCAGTGAAATAATCATTTAGAATTAGGACTAAGTAACATTTTGCAGTACTTTTCTTTCGTTTCAGCTACTTTCTGTTTTTTTTTTTTCTATTTTTCTGTTTATTTAATTTAATTTTTTTTTGTTTTTTTTTTTTTTTGTTGAATGTTATCTAACATTTTGTGGATACCTCTCGTGGATCTCTCATTTACATCCTGTACAATAAACAAGACTTGTCAGTCACAGATAGGCCTAATAAAGTGGATTATTATCTAAAGTGGATTATTGTTGATAGATAATTTTTTCACCAACAAACAACGCTTCAATGTCAGTGAAATTCAGCACTCGAAAATTATCAGGCGAGAGAATTCAATAGTGTCCTTCTGTAGGTACAAATTAAATCACGTTGGAACTAATTATTCGTTGTCAATGGCAACTCCACATAACCGACAGTGATTGGGTATTTAACCGCAGGAAGTGGCAGTGATTGGCTGGAAATTTGGTAACATAGTTTGTACGATTCAGACCCTGACCGCGTGCCTAGGGATTCAAACCCATGCAGCTTCTACCACGAGGGTAAGAACAGTACCGTCCGTGATGCGCGGAGCTAACTTAATCTATGAATATAATGAAACCATACTCCTTACCGAACTCCTGAAGTGGCCCGATGTCACCAAGTCCAAACAGAAGAAGATGGGATGGGAAGTTTGAAAGAAGGAATAAAGGTGATGTGGATTTAACCTGATGAACTTGTGGTCGCCGTTGCCGTTGAGTGAAGCCCGCTTTTCTTCCTCGTACACTCTTAAAAATAGCCGTACACTCTTCGCGGACCGCCGAGGGTCATCAGATTCCGCGCGAGTTTCCAAGAACCAGCTCGCTCACGCAAGCCGAGATGACAGCGAATGCCAGTCGAAAGTGACATTTCTCAATGACATATGTCGCGTTGCCATATTAACGAAAAACTACCGCATCGGTTCGAAACACCACCGAATTTGTTCTAAACATAGTTGCAAATAAGCTCAATAGTCCGTTGTCAATTTGTCTACTCTTTTGTCGATCAAGTGCTTAAATTTAGAACTGACCGCGATGTTCATTTCGAATCTTATGGCACTCTTCTTTATGTGCACGGGTAGCTATGTATTTATACGATGACGCTAGACTTTTTGAGGTCATAGTTTCTCAACCTTACATCTTACGATGAAGAAGGAGAAGAAGAAGGGAAGCTATTTCAACTAGGGTGATCAACATACAAACACAAAGTCCTCGCTGAATGTGGGCTGAGCAGGACCTGTCTTTTTAGCTTCGTTGAAATACGAGTAATAAATAACACATACAAAAGAAATGTTTAAACAGTCCTTCCCCTCGTTTGTACACGGTTTGCAGTTTGAGACCGAAATGTCTGGACATTTACTGAAAAGTCCGGCTTTTTGTCAGGACTTTTCAAACTTCTAAGTGAGGGAGGCTTAGCAGCGTCTTTCGGCTGGAATAATGATGATTTTTATGACAAAAATCTCAACCACACTAATAATATTATAAAAGCGAAAATTTATTTGGATGTTTGTTCCCTCTTCAAGATTTAAGTACTCAAAGGATTTGTATGAAATTTTGAATGGAGATAGTTTGTACCCTGGATTATAGGATACTTTTTACGGGAATCTTTTTCCCACGGGAAAATCTTACACAACGCGAGCGTAGCCGCGGGCGGACCGCTAGTCAAAAACAAATTCATCCAATGCTTATAAGAGGAAATAATTCAACAATACGGCGATAGCATCGATAAACGCTTGGACTGATTGGCGGGAAATGCCAATAACTGCTATCAGGCTGTGCCTACCGCCTTCCGATTGAGGCAATACAATCTCTGGCTGAAATTCTGAAACAATACTTATTCGATGTTCGTGCGCCGACTTCTGGTGCTTATATCACTAGTAATTCTTTTTATAGCGTTTTAATCTTAAATCTCAGTCTGTTATTTAACTACTCAAAATTCAGTAGAAGAAGCATTTGAAATAAAATTACACCTCGTGTACACGAGATAGTAGAAGAGCAATGAAAAGAAGGTTAATTTTATATGTTTTAAACAACGAATTTAATATTTCATTAAATCAATAAATAATTGTTGTTGTTTGTTTTTGTTACAGATTGCGTCTGTTGACGACGTCTGTCTGTGTTGTTCCTTTTTTTATTAGCTTTTAATTGGTAAATTATTTGTTAACAAACAACTATAAAATCATCAAAAGTTTCAATTTGCTTATTTATAAACTATCCCTTATGAAGTTGCAAAGAATTTATTCGTATTAAACAAATCTTCTACTCGTTCTCAATCTCACGATGAAAGCACTTTCGATTCAAATATAAGCTAGCATTTTCCCGAATCTTATTGGGTACCCTTAGCGAACCTATATTGGGTTGACAAAGTTCCCGAAAGGTCGCGCCCCGGGGCTTCGAGTTGGTAAACTTGTGATCTACAGGGCCCTTTCTGCCCTAGGGGACTTGGCCCTTTTTTTTGTAGATAAGAAAAAACTACGCATACAACACTTCGATCCTTTTGTTGGGTGTACACACGATGTACACTTGTTAGTAAGGGTATGAGAGGATTCTAGTAATTTGTGTACAAAACGTTTAGAGTTCAGTGTCGTACTAATTCGTTTGTACGTAATGTAGTTCGCTAGAGATGTATTTATCTTGTTTTCACAACTTATTACAGTATCTTCTACAAGTAAGTCTAATAACATAGATTTGACATTATTTATTTCAACAATATAGTGAGATATTTAGTAGGTTCATTATCATTCGATATCAAACAAAACAAGAGGTTTAGTTTAGAGTTACATATTAGAGGCGATAGACTGACAAGACTGACAATCTGTCAATAAAATATAACACAAATAAATAAATAAATCAATCAAAATCATTTTATTCGAATTAAGATTTTTACAATCATTTTTCGACGTCAAAGCTATCATGAATGGCACGTTCCCTGCCAGTGTACGCTCACTGTGGAGAAGAACGGATTCGTATCTTTTGTACTTTTCTTTTAAATAAATAAAGAATCATGCATAAATAAAGTCATAATAACAATTTACTCCGCTAATCTGGAGCAACAGTTGACCAGACGTTTTTATCATCTAAGTAATCATTTATCGTAAGTAGGCCTTAGAACATAAAATATTTTTAATTTTGGTTTTAAATTGGCTATCGGACAGATTTACAATATCGTCTGGTATTTTATTATAGAAGCGAATACAGTTCCCCAAGTTGAACGAATTGTTAACCTTACACAGTCTAAACTTTGGGTGCGCTATTTTATTTTTATTTCTAGTATTTACATTATGCACATCAGAATTCTTAAGAAATAGCGTTTTGTTCTTCCGGACATATAAGATGTTTTCAAAAATGTACTGTGAGGATACCGTGAATCTTTTATTGCGAACCAAACATACGTTACATTATATTAAGCCCGCCAAACTGCACAGGTCTCTAATTTAGTTAGGTTACACAAACAGAAAACTTAAATCTATGCTTACCTTTCCAAAAAGTACCTATTTTGCACCTTACTACGTAGTACTATATTAATTCTGTGACCTTACACTTCATTTTCGTTGATTATATAGGTATATTTACCTATCCATGCAACATCTTTGACAAAAACACCTTACTAAAGTAGGATTTTTAATTGAACGGAGTAATTTGACATTAGACAGAAAAATAATGTTGCCAGCTCCATAATCTTAGTGATGTTTTCAGTTCAATTCTAACTCAAGTGAGTTGAATCATTCACACTATTAAATATAAAAAAATGCTTGTTACCCCAGCCTATAAACATAGACTTCGTCTACATATCATGCAGTTCACAATAGTTGGAATCCATCAGAATTGGTGAGTTGGTTTTAGTATTACTGGTAACAACAGTCAGGCTTTTTATGTAGGTAGGTAATAAAAGTAATTAGTGTTTTTTTTATATTTCTAAGAGATAACTTGCAGCTGCGACACAAACGAATGACTCATCCATACAACTAATTTCCTATTGGATGACGGGAGAAGCGTCTATTTTTTTATTATTATTACTTTCCTATTGTTCGTCATTCGGCTTCTTACCTCCGGTCTGAGTGTTCGAATGTTTCTCTTGCCTTTGCATTTCATCGTTGAACTTTTCGTTAAGTTTTTCGTTAAGTTTTTGGTGAAGTTTTGTTTTGTTTTTGTTATTTCGTTGTTGTTTATAAAACTGTTATGGATCCTGGCCCAGGGACCTCAAGTAATGACAATTTCATGTCTCCGAGAAAAAAGAGACCAAAGCGTGCTTTAAGTATGACTGAAAAAGTCATGGTGCGCAATGCTTATAAGTACGTAGTCCAAGAGCAATCTTCTCTGTTGGAATCTCCAAATATTCAAAACTGTGCTATTAAAACTGTTGAAATACTGGGAATCACTGCAAGCACTGTATTCAAGGTTCTTAAAGAATATAAAGAATGAGTGATTGAATCATATCTTTTTAGCACAACACTATATTTTTTTCTCAAAAAAGCGGCAACCCACCATATGTCAGATTACTCCGTTCAATTAAAAATCCTACTTTAGCTCTAATTTTGAATGTCGCTTTAGATATTACATTTTCATCTATCGTCAGCTCATTGGATATTTTAGGTACCAAGTAATCTCTAGTTCTTTGAAGTAATTTATAGTTCTTGGTAAAGCAATACGTGAGTATACCGAATTTGAATCCAACCAATCTGCCAAAAGTAGTTTAAGTGCATGCCAGCTAAAGCTCTGCTAACCCCTTTAGGGTAAAGAACGTGACTGTTTGTATGAATTTGATATTTTAAAGTTGTTTTACTTATTTTTATATTTTCCTATCATTAGGTAACAAAAAGATTTTCACTCAACGCGCTTGCTACATTGTTGTTGCTACGGCTGTAGTACTGCTACGCCGTAGCAGTCTGTCGTAGCGTTCCTAGCACGTGTAACTGTCACCGTCGCGTTGACAAATTCGAACATCAGTCTATTGAATTTCTTTTCCGTCTCGGATAAAAAAAACATTTGGTCCACTTTCAGCCTTATCTGAACATAACTTTGATTTTTTTATCAATCTAATGACAGATTTAAGTGTTTTGGTTTATATCTCCATTCAATAATACGATGCCAATGACCAAATAACTCATCCATCTCCATCAAAGAAAAGATACGAATAAGAAAAATATTGGAAAAACCACTAACTAATGAATAGGACAGAACTATTATGGAACTTCAATAGGACAACATTATTCCTGTTTTGAACAATCAGCTTAAAATGAAAACCGGACAATGGGGTTCGCAACAAGTTTGTGCCTTTTTTCCCTGTAATAATATTAAAGACCGTCATATCGCTTAGGTTATATTATAAGGCTGTTCTGATGAGCTGTTTGACTTAGTGCCACCGTCACGCTTTTATCACCGCACCTCCCGCCACAGGGCAGGGGCTCATCCTCACGTCTTGGATGCTTGGCATCCTAAAAACGTACAGACGTCGCGATCTTTCCTCTCGCGTACCTGCAGGATGTGGAATAAGCTCCCCCCTGAGGTGTTTCCTTTGTGCTTTGACATGGGTTTCTTCAAGGGGCGAGTATATAGGGCTCTCAAAGGCTGGCAACGCGTTGGCAACCCCCCTAGTGTTGCGAATGTCCATGGGCGACGATGTCCACTTACCACCACTGTGGCTCGTCCGCTCGTTTGCCTGCTTAAATAATATAAAAAAAAAAAAAAAAAATAAGGTCGATGGCTGACCCTATGAACATTAAGCCGCCAATATGGTCCCCAGCGCGATTCAAAATCAGAACCTTTTGTAATAGGACCGAACACTATAGAGTCTATAGTATAGACTATCCACTATCCACTAACGAGTTAAATGGCCGATATCATCAAGATGGCGAATTAAGTGGTCTTAATTTTTATTTCCGTCTTAACATTATACAAATAACTAAGTCTATAGGAGACGGGACAACACGTTAGTTTTCTTTAAGACTTAAGGGCTATAAGTAACACGTGTTGATTTTATGTAACATTCATAATTATCATGAGCGTCGGTGGTCTAGGGCCGCTGCCTCCCGTCCGGGAGACGTGAGTTCAATCCCCACCACGTACCAATGTGTTTTCGAATTTCAAATTCATAGGCACGTTTATTCGACGCTCTTGGTGAAGGAACCTGCACGCACACTCTTGCGAAGAAATTCAAAGATTGTGTGTGAAGTCGACCAACCCGCACTGGGCCCTAATTAATGACGGATCTAAGTGATGTAATAACATCCTATGGAAATAAATTATTTTGACTTTGACTTTGGCTAGGCTCGAGCCCCTCGGTGGGGACGTATTTGAGCTGTTGATGATTATGTAACATTACATATAACAACACAGAGATAATAATTGTACATAGAATAGCGCTACACGTCGCTGACATCACGTGCTACCTAGTTATAGTTTTTATAAATATGTATGTTAGTTTTAAGGTATTTATTATATGGGCCTCTGTTTATATATTTAAGACCTTTATGTAAATATTGCCTGAAATAAATGATTTATTATTATTATTATTATTGTTATTTTATTTTCCTGAATGAAATACGTGTTGTGGTTAATTGGTTCAAACAACATTATTTCAATCATGGATTTCAAGTTTTGCAAAACTTTTGAGGAAAACACGCAAAGAGAGCTGACGCAAGCTGATGTTAAAAATTGAATAAAGAAAACAATATAAATAAACACATATTTACATTTTCTCTTTATTTTCTGATGTGTTTTTAAATAATATTATTATAATTTTAGATAATACGAGTAATAT
The DNA here is from genome assembly GCA_951230895.1 of Carpatolechia fugitivella. Lineage (NCBI taxonomy): Eukaryota > Metazoa > Arthropoda > Insecta > Lepidoptera > Gelechiidae > Carpatolechia > Carpatolechia fugitivella. The sequence continues at coordinate 13,040,330 of OX579657.1, forward strand.
AATGTACTCAAAAATATTACCAAGTTGTAACTAAATAACGCAAAACTCCCGAGTGGTAGTAAACAACTTTTGAACATCAATTTTTTTTCAAAAGTTGTTCACTATTGGCTCTGGTTGGCTGTTCAGTTTGTATGGAAAATGAAAAAAAAAACTTGAGTTTTTAGAAAAGTTCTGGAACCAAGTTGTTCCGTTTCACGAACTCCCATTATAACATGTTGTACTTAGCTGTCCGCCTGCGGCTACGCTCGCGTCTTGTAAGATTTTCCCGTGGGAATAAGACTTTTTCCCGTAAAAAGCATCCTATGTGTTATTCCAGGGTACAAACTATCTCTATTCCAAATTTCATCCAAATCCGTTCTGTAGTAAGGGTGTGAAAGCGATAAAACATCCATCCAAACATCTAAACATCCAAATATATTTTCACATACTATTGTATTAGATATATCGCATTCTTTGGATAGTTATCAGGATTTATTATCTTTATTCTTTGCAGTCAAGAGTACGGAGGCACTTGGAACCCACCTAAGGAGGCTGGCAAGGGAGGCAGAGTCGAAGCTGCACGAGGTAGCTGGGTGTATGCCGGAGAGGACTTGTCGAGAGGACGCTTGTACTAGGTATGAGGTCTTCTGGAAGATATTTCTTTAGAAATAAGTATATTAAGCACGTTTTCGTTGTTTATTGTGTGTACAATAAATAGTTAAATAAATAGTAAATACGTGTAAGGTCCGTGACAAGGTTAGAACCCAAGGTTAGAACATAATATCCACAAAATATAGGGATTGAACATAATATATAGATTGGTATAGGAAAAACCACAGAACATGTAAATTATATGTTCTGTGAGGAAAACCAACATATATGATATTGTCTTGATATTTAAGTTGTGTAATATTGAAGAAAATCGTTGTAATAACTCAAAATCAAGGACTGTTGCATGATATAAAGATCAATAATCTATAACAGGGTCTGTGAAGTTACCCATCGATCGTACAATCCGCATGATAAGAAGATGAACTTTGAAGAACATAACAGGTCTGTTGTACGTAGTAAGTTAAATTCTCGGTCAGTGATGATAACACATTATCAAAAACGACGTACCTATAATGTGAAATATATCCATCTCCAGATCTTCAGCTACTTCTGGTCAAGCTGGCACTACCGGTTGCGCAGGCGGCGCTGGCTCAGAGAAGGACAAGCAAGCTCAACATTGGGAAAGGCGGCTGCGAACTCTCAAGTAAGTACGAGTAAAACTCCTTACAGCAGTCATTCCAATTCGATTTAAAAACCACCTTTGTAATAATGCCAAATCCTGTAGTAAGACCCCTCGGTTTATAACCCAAATAAACAAAGCCATAACTCATCAGCCGCTCATCCGGAATGATGGACTACGAACTTTTCTGTTTTTAATTTTTTTTTTCATGCTACTTATAAACTGTCTTCTTACTAACTTCAAAATTAACCGTATTTGCCTACTGCTATGAATTAATGATACTCTAATTCGCCTGTACAGAACAACTACTCGGAAACTTTCTAAACAAAACATTGTATTTCCTTTGTTGATTCTACCATTATTCCTTTCAGACGTCTTCTCCTGGGCTGGCAGCAGTCCCGCCCACCTGGCGCCCCACCATCGCCTGATTTAGAAGTCAGCAGTGCTCATGCTGTCACTGTCAAACTAAAGGATCCTCGAGTCACATTGCCTCAGAGCCCGCCTATCGTCACCAAGTTCAAAGGTAAATAATAAGCTCCCATTTTGTCTACGGACTCTGGTGCTCTAACCCCTCTAAATTCAGGCCTCATCATGATAAGGATATTCTGTTGTAAATAAGAACTATATTAATTAGATTTCTCGTCTTATTGTCTCATAATCTATGCTTTTTCAAAAGTACATTGTGTTTATTCCTCACATCTCACCTAAATAAAGTTCGCTCTTGTCAATAATACAATGATAGAGTATGAAGTATTGATAATGACGTCAGCCAATGAAACAGAATGACGATTCATTGCTCTCGAAGCTGTTTATCGAGCAACCTGTGAGATGTTATAGGTATTTTCGAAATCACTGTCATATTCTCGCGTCATTGTTTACTTCAGTGAATCAAAAACCAAATCATTTATCCGACAGATAATTTTCCTTGATTTTTAACGGTTTGTCATCATAATTTTACTGTACTGAATTCTTTGTTATTGAAGTGACTCGCGCCCGCTATATTACCACTTTGTTATAATTAACGAATAGTTCAGGGAAAAAACTTCCTCCAGCCAGACCAAATACTTTAAAAGCTAATCAACAGGCTCGTGATGATTTACAGACTTCGCTTCCATACTAATCAAAAACCGTGTAATTTCAGTGGAGTGGTCCTCCCGAGCTGATTTCTCCAATGTATGCGGAACCCGTGAAGTGGCTGCTACAGGCTCTCCCAGTGGCAACAAGGTCATCGCTTCTGGACTAACGAGGGGACGTCGGTATTTCTTCAGGGCAGCAGCTGGAAACATCAAAGGCTGGGGAGCCTTTTCTGTATCTGTACCGAGAAGTGTAGTGCCGAGCAGTGAGTAATTTAAACAGCTTTTGTGTGTTGTAAGAAATAAGTGGAGGATGGAGGCACACACTAACAAATTCACCACAATAACAAATTCATCTTTGACTACTGAAGCAACTGCGGGTAGTATTATTTTTTCTATAATAATATAATTTATTCATCATCAACTGCTTATATACTTCCCTACCGAGAGGCTCGAGCCTATCGTGAATTAGGGCGATTAGGCTTTAGTCAACCACGCTGACCCAGTGCGGGTTGGTCGACTTCACACACAATCTTCGCAGGAAAAAGATATAATTGCTTGGAATGGTGGTAATCTTTAGTATCACATAGTGGAAATGACGAGGTTAGAAACCCTTGCCCAGAAGATGCCTATTTTTCTCCAAGATAAGATACCAAGCTTGTAAAACAAAATTGTAAAGAAGTTATAAACAAGGGTTGTGAGGTTGTCGCAAGGGTGTTGTGCTTTAACTTAGTTCTTTGTTTCCAGGCTGGCGAGATGTGACCACCCGCACCACTCGCGGTGAATCCGGTGGTGCTGTTGCAGCATTGGAAGCCCTAGCCACGGCTGCAGCAAGCGCCAGGCAGCGACCTCCAGCTCAGCCACCAAGGCTGCCAAGGAAGAAGACCGCCACCATACGACAGCTTTTCACTGCGGCCAGCAAGTTCCAGAAAAATCTTCGAAGGTTGGTATTTTTAAATTTACATCAAGATTGAAATAAGCAGGTACAGTCAGCTGACGAATTAGCTTAATTAACCGATAAGATTTTCTCAGGTGATTATTTATATTTTTACATAACATTTTATAAACTCATACATTTTATTAACCTACACCTGCATACGAAATTTCATGATAAAGCAAAAACAACTACCCAAGAAAGCTTCATCGGTTTCGAGCGGGGGGGGTCAGCTAATTTGTCGGCTGACTGTACTTAAAACGATAATAATTGTATGACGATCAACTACAGTTTTAAACTTTCAACAACGAGGCGAACGGAGAATGTTCCTCTAACATATAAAGTTTATTGCAACCAACCAACTCCGCAATTTTGTAAGAGAGTTCGAGAAAGGCAAATACTCGTATCGTAAGCTACGAAAGTTCTAAGCACACTTAATTATCATACCACTTGAATTCAGAAAGCATTTTCCTACGTAATTTATTTTTTAAATACCGCCAACCTACTCGTGTATTTGAAGTTTTATTTTTTCTAAGATTAGCCGTGGTTAATTTGGAGAGTACCATCCACGATCCAAACAATACATAATAAGTGACTTTGAATCACTCATAACTTCCAGGGGAGTATATTTGGCGTGCATCCTGTACCATGAAGATAAGGTCCTTGTGACGAGTGAGGAGTTCCTGCCCGTCATTGAAGTCGACGACACCTACCCCACCTGTATCTACAACGACTTCCATTGGCTGATGAAGGTAATATTTAATACTTCGGTCGAGTTTCTTGAGTATCTTGGCTCGTCGCAATGAGTTTCTAATTTAGTTTACATTTTTTTTACTGATTATTGATTTCAAATTTGGTTTCTGAGCATCTTATATGTAACAAAAGCTAGAACTAAGCAGCCACTAAAAACATACAATATAAACGACCAGATCGTCGTCGGGGGAAGTCTTTGTCCAGCAGTAGGAGTCTTTCGGGGAACGTAGTGTGGGACGACCCCCCCGCCAGGTGGACGGATAACCTGGGGAAGGTCGCTGGTGGTGGCTGGATGAGGAAAGCGGGTGATCGTGCGCTTTGGCATGCCCTTGGGGAGGCCTACGTCCAGCAGTGGACTGCAATAGGCTGATTGATTGATTGAGTAGTCTTTCGGCTGATGAAGATGCAAATAATAACAGGCCAGAAAATTCCGACTCTCACTTAGCAACCGCGGAAATCTAGCTTTTCTTTCCTTGACGTTAATGTAATTTTTTCCAGGTGGCGTGCTCTTGGGATGACGTGAAGAGTTTGCGATCAGACATGGAGAAACACACTTCCTCTTCGATCCACTTCCGGCTCAAACTTCTGACTGCCGCTGCACAGATGCAATCTGCACTCTGCGTACAGGATTTAGGTACTTAAGTTTTTTTACAGTTATTTTTTTTTTTACTTTTTATGAATATCTTCTATTTTTCAGCTAATATTAAAAAAAAAATATTTATTTATGACAGCGGATATCCTTAACAGATTATTCTTTATCCTTTCGAATAAATGGTAACATTTTCCATTAAAATCTGGCGCAGCTGGTAGGATATTACTGCATTTGCATTCACCAAATGGCTAGGGGATACCATTATATTAGTTATTTTACGGCTAAGTATTATAAATTCCAGGTCAACTGTACCACAAGCCACTCCGAGATTCCCACGGGACCGTGGTGTTGTCTTGCGTGAACAGCGTCAAGTCCGTGAAGGCGGTGTCAGCTCTGAACTCTCGCTGGGCGCCAGTATCCAGGCTTCGGCGAAGAGTGCTGAGTGAGGACAACACCATGGGCGAACTGCTGATGGCTTCTGTATATGAGCAGATTGCTTACCATCAGGTATGGATGGGTTGTCTCTTTGTAAGATAGTTTTTAAAATCTTACACAAGTAAATTAAAAATAAAGAGTTGTTACGATAAATCTTTCTTACATTACGTAGCCTAGTCTATTGACTCACTATTGTGCGTCTACCATTAGCGTAAGAGGACCTGAGTTATTGCCCAGGCATATATGAGTTGTTGTACGAGCATATTTCTCTTACCAGGGCTGTATATTTTTTCAGGTATCTCGAGTGCAGCTTCCACGGGGTCTATACCTGGGCTACTTGAAACTGCAGTCTTCCGTGGAGGTGGTACGCATTGTGGCTCCCGCTCGCACTCCCAACGTCCCGCCGCACACTCGAGTCCGGGAGAATCCACATGTGTCTGCGTAAGTTGACAGTGTATTTGTATTTTAATCATCATGTTGGATTAACCTCGTATATCAGATAGTAGCAATTTGGTAGTTGTAATCTAATAACAGTCACAATATGAATGTATGTCTACTCCTAGTACTTCTCCTTTGCAAAAGTTACAATTTAGCCCGTATTGCGTAAAACATTGATATAAACCTCTACTTATTGTCTTTCAGGGAAGAATGGGACTACCTGAAAACCCAAGCTGGCAAAGCCCCAACTGAAGAATCTTCAGCGCTCAGCGGTCTCTCGATTAACAACCAAGAGCCCTCAGAATCTCAAGAAATGTTCCTAGACCAGATCGCGTCTGCTGCACACCGTCTGTTCAAAGAAATGGAGATCCCAGTAGAAAGTGTTGTCACCCACCGAATCTATGATCTAGAAGTTATAGAACTCAACAACGAAATCAGTTTTATCATGATCTGTCCACCGGCCGAACAAGCGTGTTGTGTACCTGGCCAAAAAGAGATACTTCTCCAAAAAGGTGATCTACTAAGTCTACCAATTCAAGCATTTGAAATGATACACCTCCAAACATACCATTCCAATATCCTGAATAAATACTCGAAACTTAGTTGTGTTTTAGAACTAGATGTAGCGTTAGCAGCCCATTCACATAGGGAAGCTTTCTCTTGTACTGAATTGCAAACTGCCAAGGAACGGTTGACTAAACTCGAAGATCTCCAGAACAACTTGAACGCCGTTTGGAAAGCAGAACGTTGGCTGATGGATCTTATAGGTTTTGCTAGAGACAAGGACAAGGCTGTGCCTAGTTCTGGAATTTTGCTCAAATACGTCTTCGACAGATCTCCGCGTTCTGGTATTGATTGTGTTGATAATGAGATAGAGACAGACATAAGAGTAGATTTACTCCAAATTCCTTCACGCGATGGGAAAATAACTAAGACTTCACCAGGGCGAGGTTCATGGCCTGGCCCAGCTGGAAATGGCAATCATGCAAGCTTGCATCCAGAATTCAGCAAATCCGAGCAGCAGTTAAGCCTAGCTCCACGACAAACATCTGTATCAACCCTCAATTTAAGTAGTTCCCAGTATTTAAATGCTGAGATACACAATAATTATCCTCGGAAAGGTAGCGCTGATTCTCAATACACGCAATCGAGTGCTAACTTTAGCAATCCTCAGTTTGACACTTCTGGATCACACACTAGTATTGGCAGCAACCGTCTCCCCCCATCTCGGAGCGAGGACACATTAGTGCTGCAGGCAGAAAACGTAGAAGCTAAACCGAGGCCTCACAGTATTAACACTAGTGTCTCAAATACTTCAAGTCCGCTGTTAACGGTAAAGGGATATTACCCAGGAAGCATGATAAGCGTCAGAACAGCTGCTAAAGGAAACGTATCGGAATCCGCCCAAAGCCTGTCAAGTGATTCGGAGAGCCAAAGCTGCCCGATCACAACAATGTCAGTTCCTGTTAATCTCCGTCCGCAAGCGAAACACCACAGGACTCCATGCAACGTCATCGTATCCAAAAGTATGACCAACGTGAAAACCTCTGATGTGGAATACTCTGATACTGATAAAATTCAAGAGTTCTCCAAAACTTCGTCCATCAAACGTCAACCGCTTTTAGATGCCCCACATGAAGATGCAGAGTGTAGTAATAAAGTACCCAAGACTGAGCAGAAGATTGGCGCTGATGATGGGGTGAAACCCCCCGATCAAGCGGGGATTTTACAAGTGTTTGCAGCATACGAAACTGGCCTTGCGGCTGGAACCTCGCTGAAACTGCACGTCACTCCACGCACTTCTGCTCGCGAGGTCATTGATCTTGTGGTCAAACAGCTTAACATGGCTGCCGTCCTAAAAGGCAAGTCGGGTCCAGTGTACGGACCAGAAAAGCTACAAGACTTCTGCCTGGTAGCAGTTATTGGCGCCAGGGAAAGGTGTCTTAGAGATGATTTCAGGCCTCTACAGCTACAAAACCCCTGGAGGAAGGGCCGGTTGTATGTCAGACTTAAGCATGATGTGCTTGCTGCATTGCAGCATTCTGCCAAGCAACCAGCTTTCATATAAATTAAATTGATATCGTAATCAGGATTGCGATAGAAGATTCTTGTGTGCGCCACAATGGTGACGAACCGATATAAGGGCAATTTTTGTGAAAAGAAATGGGTCTCATCTCAAGTTATTTTTGTAAAGGCTATGAAACTAGTAACGGTTGCATAGAGCTATTTATTCTACATAAATAAACACAGGTACTCATAGATTGAGATTGAGATGGATAATCTTAAAGCAATGCTCTGTGGAAATAGTTTTATTTTTGGTGCCAATCCTTATTTTTATGCTTTAAATAGTTAAATGAAAGTTGTGAATAAACATAGAGATGGTGCTTATCACATTAAATTAAGTGGCATAAAACTGTAAGTGATGTCTAAATACCTATCTAGCCAGAATCCATGTGGTATCCAAGATGCAAATGTTAGATTAGAGTAGGTATATTAAGAGTTGTTCATCCCATTAGCTTTCCCTGTTGTCTTGAATTTCAAATTCGTATACTTCATAGATATAATAAATCTATTTACCTAGCTTTTTAAGTACAGATAGAGTCTTACATAAAAATATTTAGACTATTGAGTATAGTTTTTGAGCAGAGAATTGTATGAACAAAGTGACGCTAAGAACAGATTAATTTTATTTTTTAATAGCTATCCAAACCCGAAAACCACTGAGCAACGTTCCAAAGTGCCTGTTCTTATTATTTTTTAAGATCATTGATAAACCATATCTCATAGGAAAACAGGGTTTTCTGATATCGCGTATTTTTAATACATTTAAAAACATACTTTTCTATTGAGTCTTCTGAAATTTTAAAAATACCTATTATTTTCCAGAAAAAAAAAACACTGTGCAATGCAAATTAGAAGACAACACTACATAAAAAAAAACCACTTTATTTTCAAAACTTACTCTGCTAAGATTTCATCCTCTGCCAAACTACAATATAGTTAAAGGAAATGCCTCAAAAAAATGTGTTGCTAAAAATCCGTACATTACCGAATTTTATTGTCCTCTTTTTTGTGTTGCACTGTAGGTACTTAGTTTAAATATTAGGAATTGTATGTCAATGCTCAGAGGGCGAAGGATATGGTGTAGTAGGTACTTTAAAGTAATGTGAACTTTTAGAGGGAAGGTAGTATATATAGGAAACCCCATTGGTTTAAACGTTCTACATTGGATTTTGACTTGCTCAGCAAGTGTTATTAACCATAAATGTTAATGAAATTATTACCTACTTACTTTCATCGAGTAAGATTACGAACAGATCTCTAAAGAAAAAAGTATTCAATTAGTTTAAGTTTAGTACTTATCTTACCGTTTATTCTTTTAACTTAAATTTGGTTTAATAATAAATCATGTAAGTAATAAGATCAAAAATATTTAAGTAGGTAGTACCTACTTACCTATATTATCGATTGGACGTTTTTAATACTCAGAAATTAATATACTACTATAATATTCCAATCAGTGTACAGATGGTAGTTTATATTTATCGTGTACAAATGCGTGAGAGTTTATCCTATTTTAGAATGAAGTATGAAGAGATCTAATTTAATATTTGAACAATGATTCGAGCCATACATTTATAGAAAGAAAATATTGTTGAAATGATTGCAAATGTGTATTTAAAGCCTAATTAAATGTCTTATGATTATTGAATAAATAGAGAGCTCTATTATGAATTATTATTTACTGTACTGCTGTTTATAATCCACCTTGTCCGTGGTGTTGTACATTAGAGTTTAGAAGAGTGGAATTATGAAATGATGCACAAAAATAAATGTATTTCAAATCTTATTCTGACTTTTTATTCGACTCGATATCTCGCAAGTAGACAAGTAATTAATTATCGACTGAGCGAGCGCGAAGCGTCTCCATTTCAGCTTGGCTAAAATTGCTTTTGTATGTCCATCTGTCTGTTTGTTCCACTCTACAAATCGTGTTTCTCAACCGATTCTCGTGAATGTTGGTGAACAGGTTCGATAAATATTTTTTTTTTGTCGAGTCAGTTTTTAGAAATTTTAAAAATATTAATAGGGTTGAAAACGTAAAAAAATCATAAATCAGCAAAAAGACAAGTATTCTAGTATACGTAACACTTTGGCTGCTGAAAAGAAAAACGCAATAATACAGCCATGCGCCCCCCATCCCCCTCGGTGGGATGGGGGCCCCTACGATGTAGGGGCCGCCGTAGGGGCCCCCATCCCACCGAGGGTAACAATGTACATTTCAGCACAGGAGATACAATTTTTGTGGAGGGCTGTTGCCTAAACTAAGTTTAAACCTGTGTTATAGGACATTAGTCCTTCCCCCAGGAGTCCACATTACTTAGTGACCATATCACCAGGGAGCCGTTTCATGAAGCTACAAGTTACAAATTACAAGTACAATTTGATGTACATTGCGTAGACAATGAGGTAAAACGATAAGGGCTTCCAGTTTTGGCGAATTGGCTACGCAATGAATATCAAATTGTAACTTGTTACTAGTAAATTATTGCTTCGTGAAACGTGGCCCAGATGAGTGATTGAATCATATCTTTTTAGCACAACACTATATTTTTTTCTCAAAAAAGCGGCAACCCACCATATGTCAGATTACTCCGTTCAATTAAAAATCCTACTTTAGAGGAATAACGTGAACTTTCACAAGTTGTACAGAATATTTTTTTAAATCACTGTAAATATTATAATCGTTCGTTCAACTCACGGTCTCTCTCATAAAAATCATAATTTTGATGAAATATTTAAATAATAGCACAGAATTAAATTAATAGCATGAAGTGAATGCCCTTTAATATTTTTATATTTCTAAACGAAAATGAAACACGTGAAACGTCAACGTCATCTGTCACTTCACTACTGTCAAAAGTTGACGGACAACAGCCGTGTTGGTTTGGTTCTGAATTTTTATTTTTTATTTTATTCAAGGTTGTAAACGTTGTTACTTTGTTAAATTGGATGAAAAATATTCCACGTTTTATTTAAAACAAGCAACATGAGTTTAGTAGCGAATACTGGGTTAGTGTTGAAGCAATTGTAACTCGTCACTTTCTAACTTGATAGTCTACTTTTTGAATATAATATTTCTGTATCTTTAGGAAGCTGGCTGGCCGCACGCTGTTTATAACAGGTGCTTCGCGAGGTATAGGCAAGGCTATAGCGTTGAAAGCAGCTAAGGATGGCGCGAACGTCGTCGTAGCTGCGAAAACCGCTGAACCTCACCCTAAGCTTCCGGGCACTATTTACACTGCTGCTGAAGAAAGTAAGTGTTGTTTCGGCTTTATAAGTAACTCTTCAAAGGCTAAACTCCTTACTCCAGAAGTATGAGTGGTGTACCTGCATATTTTCAGTTAAAAATAAAGCTTTTTAAAATTTTGGACTTTGATCTTTCAAGAACAGATCTTTGACCTGACGCTAAATAGGGCGCCTTGTTTACTTGTTCGTATTTCTACCTTTAACGTTGTTTTAGTGACAGATTCGCTGTTTGAAATAAAATCCTGAACAAATACATATTATTCAATACATATTATTAAACCTTGAATAATATTCAGATGCTTTTATTATTTATATAATTGAAATTAGTGAATTTTCAAAAAAGCGTCTGCCTTCTTGGCAAATGTAGCTAGGTATGTCTTATGAAGATGAAAACATTTTTACAAGACTGCCCAAGAAAGGTGTTTGGGGTTCATGTATGTACTATGTAAGTTTCTTTATTCCACCATATTTACTAAGTGCCTAAACAGATTAAGATGTATGGGGTAGCGTTAGAATCCTTACATCAGCCCAAGTGACACTGGCTATATTGCAGGTCATTTTTTATTTAAAGATGAATATTAAATTTCTTCTTTTTTTGTATATAATAATGAAGTATTTCTCTAGGATCAATTATTTCATATCAGAATTAATAACATAAGTCCTTAAATGAACCATTTAAAATGAACCATTTTATTTGTTACTCTATTTAGCTACTGCTTAGACTACTAGGCTCTTGTAAATTTTCCAGTTGAAGCCCTTGGTGGGAAGGCACTGCCTTGCATTGTTGATGTGAGGGATGAGAAACAAGTACAAGCCGCTATAGATGAAGCTGTCAAGAAGGTATTTTTTTAAATGTTTTCTACTTGCCAAACTGTACCTGCTCAATATTTATTTTGTACATAAGATTAAGACAAGTTCTTTCAGCCTATATGGTAACACCAAATCTTAAAGTAATTGCTCTATCACAGTAATAATATTAATATATTATATATTAATAATAACAGTAATAATATAATATAACCAACACTAAATAAGTATTATAGTGGTAATGACTAGTTTTTTTTATTCTACTAAGTCTTTTTTTCATACACTGCTTAATTTTCTCACTTCACTTTATCGTCACCATATGAACAATAACATGTAAAACAAAAATTTGCTTTTACTCATTCATATTAATTATACTGTCACATCAGCCTGTGAATCCTATTACTTCATAATAATAATAAACTTAACCTAAATATAATATTCCAGTTCAATGGCATAGATATTCTAGTCAACAATGCATCTGCCATCTCCCTCACTGGTACAGCAGACACTGATATGAAGAGATACGACCTTATGCACAACATCAACACCAGAGGAACGTTCTTGGCGTAAGTTAAATGCAGAAATGAATTTGTTTCTCTGTTAAACAGCTGACAGCTATTGATAAATTTTTTAATGGAAATAACTGAGAAGCTGCTTTTTTTTATGTGATAATATCTTATTCCCATGGGAAACATTGTAGACTGTTTTTCTTTTCTTTTTAGATCTAAACTGTGCTTGCCACATCTGAAGAACAGCAACCATGCCCACATTCTCAACTTGTCTCCTCCCCTCAACATGAATCCATACTGGTAAGTTATGAATGCCCAAGAATATAATTATAGGTAGGTTTTTACTAAGCTCCTTAGGAAAATCGATTTAATATAATCTTTATTACCCACCAACAGCGCAGGTATCTTTACGGTTTTGTTTATCTCATTAAATAGCCGATATATATTTGTACAAAACAATAATAACACTTTTATTAGGTGAAAGATAAATGCTATCTTTATAGACTTTTAGGAATAATAACGTCTTTACCCAACCCAACAAATTGATGTAATCTTTAGAACAACTGCTTGCTTGTTGATTTGATACTGGCTCCTCAATAACTTTTAATAAATATAGTCTGTTGTTTTTATGTACTGAATTTTAATGAAGTCGCGTTTAGAGGCACACCAACTTCACACCTACATAAAATGATGAAAAATTAAATTTCAGTACATCTTTAGTTGCATCTTTTTAAGTTAGGTAGCTTAAGTTAGATTAAGAATATTAGTGTAGGGTATTTTGTTCGTTGTCAATTCACTGTTGGAATAAACGTCTAATGAGCAAGCTCGTGTTTCTTTGCTGCTTCCCAAAATGAACATTACACATGGTTTGCCTTCTTGTTCGTTTCGCCAACTAAGATTTGCCTACGAAAGAAATTACAGCACGCAAATTTAGCAATTAAATAACCGATAGCAATTTTTTTAGTAGCATTAATGTCTATCCACTCAGCTCGGTGCCGTGTCAGGGACGGGGCCGGAAGGTGGCAAATGTCATAGAAAATCGTCATCGTCACGAGTCTAAAAAAATATCGGTACATACATTTTCTATGACATTTGCCACGTTCCGGCCCCGTCCCTGACACGGCACTGAGCTGTGTGGATAGACCTTTAACGTGTCGGAAACTGGCCATGATAAGATATTTCTTACAGAAATTTTGCGTGGATAACAAATATTTCTCTTATTTTTTTCTCTTTTTTAGGTTCCGTAGTAAAAAAGGAACCCTTATAGTGTCTGTCTGTCTGTCTGTCCGCGGCTTAGCTCAGAGACTCTTAATACCAGAAGGCTGTAATTTGGCATGGATATACATATGAATCATGCCGACAAAGCTGAAGAATAAAATCTTAAAAAAAAAATTATTTCGCGTTCCTCTGGTACACGTCAAGAGGGGGTTATTTTTTTTTTTCACGATTACCTTATAGTGTGAGGTATCGTTGGATAGGTATTTTAAAAACAATGGGGGTTTGCTAAGACCATTTTCGATGCTAGTGTAAGTTTTAGAAATATTCTGTTTTAAAGTGCTTATTTTAGAGTCAAGTTTCCCCCCCCCCCTCTACCAGCGAAACCGTTGTATATGGAAACGTGAAAAAAATCATGGTAGTAGTGTATATGATGAATTTAAAAGGAAAACTATCAACATCAAGTAGGCTTTACAGGTTATCGAATAATAGACCAACTTATAAAAAGTACTGGTACAAATAAGAAATTTGGTACTACAAATATCATAGAAAAATATTTTTATGAATGTTAGAAGGCTGTAATTTGGCATGGACATACATATTAATTATGCCGTCAAAGCTAAAGAATAAAATCTTTTTTTAGGGTTCCCCTGGTACACGTGTAGTGGGGGTTATTTTTTAAATTCACGATTACCTTAAGGTATGAGGTATCGTTGGATAGGGTTTAAAAAAATAATGGGGGTTTGCTAATTTTTCGATGCTAGTTTACGTTTCAGAAATATTTTAAGTGCTTATTTTTGTTAAAGTCAAGTTCCCCCCCCCCCCCCCCCTACCAGTGAAACCGTTGTATTTGGAATTGTGAAAAAATTCACGGTAGTAATGTATATGATGAATTTAAAAGGAAAACTATCAACATCATGTAGGCTTTACAGGTTAACGAATAATATATCAACTTATGAAATGTACTTGTACTAGTAAGAAATTCGGGAAAATACTTTGATTAAGTTTAAACTGTCTATGTAGTAAATGTAAGTATGAGAAAAGTAAAAAAAATGTGAAATAAGTAGGCTTGACAGGTTAACGAATCAAATACCAACTTTAAAATGTACTTGTGCTAAGTAAGAAATTCAGTACAAGTTGATACTTGAAAATGACTTGATGGAGTCCGTCTATGTAGGTAGTAAATTTAAGTAGGTATTAGAACAGTAAAAAGATTGCGAAAAAATAAAATCATGACATCATTTACTAAAATAATTTCATAACCTATTTACCTTATTTACCAGTCAGTTTTAAATGTGTAACAATCGCGAGTTGCCAATGGAACATTCGAAACATTCGAATAAAACTATTTTGAATTTCGAATAAAGCGCGCCGCGCCGCGGAGCTTATGGCCCTGCGGGACTTGCGCGCGGGGAGTCGGTGTAACAAATAGAGCGGCAGCCGCGCTCATTAGCGCGAGCCGCGAGCGGCTAGATGCTGTTCGGATGTGCCTCGAAATCCTACCTATTAGATTGCAATTATTAGCACTTTGAATATTCATTTTTTTTTATTTTTTTTGTTAGAATTAAGTATACTAACATATGAAAGACTTGAAATTACAATACTGACTACGCAGTCAATTCCCATTGGTTCCAGCTGAAGCTATTACAATACGTAAAAGCCAGGGTTCTACATTAGAAAAAGTCGTTGTACATGTAAGGCCCGGTATATCAAGGTCAATGTTATACGTCGCTTGCTCGCGTGCTACATGCGCTCAAGGTTTGTTTATTGCAACAATCATTTCGTCCTCCTCGTCCACCATCAGATCTCGATCCCGTCGTGATGGAAATGAAAAAGCTGAGAGTTAATCCTCTTCGGCGAGCAATTCTATGGGCGGGGGCGGTGATAGTGGCCCGACCACAATTTCAGCCGAGATCGTAACTGCACACAGTGGATCAGATGTATGGGAACAACTAAGTTTACTATAACTTTAATTTAGTTATAGTATTTAGTTTGCATCGCCTTATAATATTCCCAAAGGAATAATCGAAAAAAACTGGGCCATAACCGCGAGCGACAACTAGTCAGTTATAAAAAATAATTCCTTAACTTACGTAAAATCATGGTCACCACGCAATATTTATAGAAATTTGTATGGGAAAATAACAATGATCAATATCTCTGAAACCCTGGGAGGGATCGTCGTCACATTTACAGGTTAACTTAATCGTCCCCGTCACTAAATCTTGAAGAAAATTTGGAAGCCGTAGACCATCAGACAGCGCAGATACAACGAGCCAGCCAGCCAGAACATCAGGCTGGCTGGCACCAAGTTTTCATCGATTTCTCGTAAACGCCTTTATGTGACACCATGAAACAAACGCTATGACTGTCACAAAATTCCGTCACTAAATGCTAGTAAAAGAACCTTGTTCGAAAACGCTTTCGTTGTCGAGATTCAGAGGTGCCAGCCAGAAGTTTAATACGTAAGTTCAGGCTGGCTGGCCACGCTTTTCGTTGTTTTTTAGCTAAATGGCTATACGTATCTCAAAAATTCAAACTGGATGCCTGTCACAATTTTAGGTGACGCAGTATTAATAAGTAAGAAATAGTTAGAATCCCTTCTGTTCGGAGATTGAGAGACCATGCGAAAAGCGGTTTTCAAGCTGGCTGGACACGTTTGCGTTCGATTATCTCGGGTTCTCTAGCGTCACATAAACTGAAATAAGCGTGATTAGCCGTCACCTAAAATTGTGTATTGACCTTAAACTTAAACGCGGCTCATTTGGAAGAATTGTCCAGCCAGCCTGAGTCACATTAATTTAACGGCCCTGTTGCCTAGTTGGTAGTACGCCTGCCTACGAAGCACAGGGTTGCGGGTTCGAATACGCCCAGGGCAAACATTCGTGTGATGAGCACTTGTGTTTCCCTTGTGTCTGGATGTTGTTTATCTGGTCATGTATATCAGCTGTCTAATATCCATAGTACAAGCTTTGCTTAGTTTGGGATCTGATGGCCGTGTGTGAGATGTCCCACATATTTATTATTAATATTTATTAATTATTATACTGTTACTAGAGCACCTAACTAATATTTACTGTAAATAAGCAAAAAACAGCTCTAACAATTTGCATTATTTTTTTCCCAGGTTTTCGATCCACGTGGCTTACACCATGGCGAAGTATGGCATGTCGATGTGTGTACTCGGCATGAGTGAGGAGTTCAAGCCGTACAACATCGGAGTCAACGCACTTTGGCCCAAAACTGGTAAATAACTAATAACTCTTTTCATGTTCGGAGGGCGGAACAATATTGAAAGGAGAGACGGCCCCAAATGAAATGAAACCAACCTCGATTTAGTTTTGGTTTCCATCAGGAAATCCGGTGCGACGATTAAAATAACAATTCTCCTGTTGCGAATTTCACTCAAATCTCGTATTATATGGCCACATAAGCACAATGTTTACTGTTCAAGATTCAAATGAAGTTCGCACAAGCCCCCGTGGCTGTTATTGTTATTTTAATAGCATTGTAGTTTTCTTTTTTTTATGGCTTCTGCATTTAGCAATTTAGCCAGTGTCAAGTAATAGTGATTGTTAAGTAAGTAGCTTGAGAAACACATACAGCCGTAATCCTAAGACTAGGGAGCTGTGTTCGGTGAAGGACTCCAGTAACTTGCCACGAGGAGCCGTCTAACACCATCAAGAAATGTCAGCAAAATGCATTAAATTTCATAGTAGTTCAGAGTCATTCACTGGATAACACACTGTCGAAATTATACATTAAACACTCATCATATCAGCCTGTTCAGACATAGGCCTCTCCAATCGCACTCCAGCGCGAACGGTCCATAGCCACCTGCATCCAACGAGACCCAGCGATCCTCACCAGGTCGTCGGTCCATCTCGTAGGTGGTCGTCCCACACTGCGCTTGCCACTAAACACTCAAATAAATTACCGGATATTGGCAAACGACCCTGCATTGTAGTTAGCTGTTTGAATAGGTTCCTGCGGTAATTTCGCGGTGAGGGGAATGTGACACGAGACGTAAAACTTATTTTTATGGCTCTAGTTGAGTTTTGTGGTAACAGAAGTTCTCTCTTGCTATACGAGTGACCGTCCTTTTCGCACTAAGAAACTCTTTGAGTAAAGAAAAGACAATCGTAGAGCGACACGCTTCAGAAATCTTTGAAGAAAATACTGTTACATACAAGGGTTCGATATTTGGATTAAAACACCAATGACGTAATTCGAGGGTTTATTCGACGATGAACAACTGGTTCCAGGGCAAATCACACTATATTCCAATTCGCAGAGTCACTCGTAATCCGTAGGTATCGCTCAGGTCGCAGGTTTCTTCGCTCTTGATCGCTTTGAAGTTTTCACTCCGATAGCTCACTTGAAACTGAACTGAACTTGCGCAGAGCCGGCCGCCTTATATATGCGCCGAAATCGGGTCTAGCATCTTCCAGAAACTACTAGCGCAATCCTACACTACGACGAATATTCTGGAATAGATTCACCATCTAGTATCGAATAGACGTATTACGTACACAGCTGTCGAGCGTCTTGAGATATCTAGATAGTTCCTGGCTCTGTGGATATATGGCGCTAGCTGCTACTGCTAGACCGTAACAATACTCATAAGCGCTATGACTGTAGTAATGTTAACCTAATCTTCTTCTTCGTCGTCGTTACACTCTTGGCAGCGTGGTCGTGGTCGTCACATCCAGGTTAGTGGCAAGCTTCACAATCCGTTGCCACTCGTCTCTCGCTGCTGCCCTCCTGGTACATTCATGGAGTGGGCCATTAAGCGCAGCTTTGACTTGGTCGGTCCAACGCTCGGACCAACCACCCACTGGACACAACTTGGGCGCAACTTTCCGAAACGCATAGGTGCATTTGCACATATACGAGGGGGCGTTTTTAAGTTCGCGGAATCGGGGGTAAGACGTGGAAATAAAAATACAAGTTTATTTTTCCTTTTCAATATATTCACCTGCAACCCTAATACATTTTTCAAATCTTTCAATTAGCTTATGTATACCCTCGAAAAATAAATGTTTTTTCTTTGTCTGAAAAATAAGCTGAAACTGCTTCCTTCACTTCTTCATCGCTTGAGAACTTCTTCCCCCGAAGTTCTTTTTTCATTTTTGGAAAGAGATAATAATCACTGGGAGCCAGGTCAGGACTGTAGGGTGGATGAACCAAAATATCGAAGCCCACCTTATGCAGGGAAGCCAACGCAACACGGCTCTTGTGCACAGGCGCGTTGTCGTGCAGAAGGAGGACACCTTTGGTTAATTTTCCCCTTCTTTTTACCTTGATTGCTTCCTTTAATCGCTCTAAGACTGAAGCGTAGTATTCTCCGGTTATGGAGACACCTTTATCTTTATAATCTATCAACAAGATTCCTTCTGAGTCCCAAAAAATTGTCGCCATGATTTTTCCCGCCGACTGTGACACCTTAAATTTGTTTGGTGGTGGTGTGCCTTTTTTGTGCCACTGCATAGAATCTTGTTTGGACTCAGGTTCATAATGACGAACCCAAGTTTCATCCCCAGTAACAATTCGAGTCAATACTCCATCCTGGTCTTCATTACAGAGGTCCAAAAACGCGCGAGAACACTCTACGCGCTGTTGTTTTTGAGGCGGCGTGAGCATTCTCGGCACCCACCTTGCACTGACTTTGGTCATGCCGAGATGATCGTGAAGAATTTTAAATATGGTTGTATCGGATACTCCAACCATTTCTGCGAGCTGTTTCTTCTTTAGTCTAGCATCTTCCAGTATTAATTTTTCCACTTTTTGAATGATTTCCGGAGTGGTCACCTCGATCGGCCGTCCTGGCCGAGGATCATCTTCAAGTGAGGCCCTGCCTTGCTTAAAATGGGTATGCCACTTATAAACCATGGTTTTACCGGGGCAAGACTCCCCGTAAACGGATGACATCTCTTCTAGTATGGTTTGAACCGATTTACCTTGCTTGGTAAGGAACTTTATGACAGCGCGGTGCTCGATTTTCTGCATTTTTCACAATGTTCTTCCCAACTGAGTTGTTTGATCGACGATAATTCAAATAGTAATGGCCCGATTAAAACAAAACATTCTATTTATACTAATAATGAGCTACTTAACCAGTTACGACTAAGGAAAGTACCCTCATTTATTAATTACCTACCCATTCCGCGAATATAAAAATGCACCCTCGTAAATATCTCTGGGCGGCCAATACCTCAACGGCCCGTTACAGTCCACTGCTGGACTATGAGCCTCCTCCACTTAAGTAGAGGGTTTTGCCATAATCTCCACGCTTGGCAGGCGGGTTGGAGATCGCAGATTAAAAGGTTACTGTATCAGAGAGCGCTGCTGCCCGTTCCCTGTTCAATGTGTAGTCCCTAAGTCGCCTCAAACGACACCCACAGGAATAGTAGGGGTTGGTGACAAATGTATTCTACACTGCCGTCACCACACGGCGTACCGTTGATGTTGATGGCCAACACCTCGCGGCTCACTTCAGTTTCGACCAATTATGAGACCTGTCGATACGTTATGTATATGTCGTAAGCGAGATTAACCAATCACGACGAATCCCCGCGCCCCCGCACCGCAACTTTCTTTGTAATTAGTTTGTTAGTAAATTATACAGAATGCGGTGTCCAGTGGGTGGTTGGTCCGAGGTCCAACGCATAGGTGACCTGCCGCGGGGTATTGTGCCTTCGACCTTTCCTTGCACTACCAGGCGCTCTACAGAAGCGTTCACGGAATATAAAACAAGAGTGGAAAGGACAAACGTAATATGAGAACCAGTGTCGCCAAAATCACACATAGATAGCACTGTTTACATCACACACAGACGAGTTGTACTCGTTTCAAACAAGAACGTTATATATACTTCATTACTAAATGTAAATATTACTTTACACAAATAAAATATATTTTCGCATGAGCTCAGATAACTCTATACTTTCTTCACGTAGTTCAACGCTTCTGACCTAGATGGCGTACCACAATATGCATACCAATACATACCTTAGCCTAAAGTAAATAGGAATAGTTTTTGCAAGCTCGGCGAACTAAACAAAACTATGCGGATCCACTCATAGTTATGACACACGCGCCCCGCCCACTTGTCCATTCCTCTCTTGTTTTATATTCCGTGGAAGCGTTATCCTAATAATTGAATAGTATTCTTGTCTACCTACAGCGATCGCGACGGCAGCCATTGAAATGTTGACCGGGGACACCTCAACTAGTCGCAAACCCGAGATTGTATCTGATGCTGCCTACGTCATGCTGTGCAAGTGAGTTATGCAATTGAATACTATTGGTTGTGATAATAACAGCTCAAAAATAAATAACGTGTTATCCACCCCTGAGTACACCCCTTAGGGGTGCAAGCGGGACAACTATGCACCTCTAGTTCCCCTACACAATCCCTGACACACGAAAACAGCTAGACTGATTATGAACAAACATAAAATAAACATCCCTGTCAAATCAGCTTCGAAATAAAACGCATTTAAAATCGGTTAATCCGTTGGGTAGCTATTGTAGCTTTTTTCGCCGAGTGCCAACCGGCAATGGTTAGTAAGCGATCACAGGAAGTAAGTAGCAATGATTGGCTTAAAAATCTTCCGTGTTGCTAATTAACTAAGTACAACGCTTTTTTTATATTCTTTCTTATTTCTATGATTATGATTTACATAATATTATTTACCGTTATAATTATTTAAACTTGAACATCCTATCTTAAAAGCAAACGACGCTACGTAATCCAAATATACAGCATCACTATGCTATTAAATTTGTAAATTAACCGTTATTCATTCATTGCAACCGGTTTTTCTAGGGATCCAAAAATGTACACCGGCAACTTTGCGATCGACGACGAAGTCCTGCAAAAGGAAGGAATCAAAGACCTTACGCCCTACGCTTGTGATCCGAGTAAGTAAATCGTTACTATAAAAAGTTAAAAAAATGTATATCTAAATGTAAGGGAATGTTTAATGTCAAAATTTTGTATATATCTCGTTTTATGTTTAAAAAGTTATTGATATCGTTTTACTCATTAGATAACGTACTTTCGATACTAGTTTAAAGTCTTTTGATATCTGTAATAGTTAAGGAATAATCGCCTGGGCACACTTAACGATTACATCTGACTACAAAGATCGCGATAAACCTTTTCGGAAGCCTTCGTCCAGCAGTGTATATTATCTACCTATTAAGACGCAACGATATGACGATATGGTCACAAAACCATCCAATTTTGACCTCAGAGAACGTGAATAATCTCCTCCTGGACGGTTTCCTTGACGACCCGGAGTCTTTGAAGCACCACCGAGCGACAGTGTCGTCGGCTTCGGTCAGGCGGTACCATACATCTGCTGTGAACTATAAGGAGAAAGAGGTTGGCCGTAGCTGGGCTTAGATGTTACAGGGTTTATTGTTGTGGAAGTGTAATGTCGACAGTTTAAGAATGATTATGATAACAAATTATACACATTTTTATGCGAAGGTTTCCTTGTATTAATTGACCCAAAAGGCTGCCTCCTAGATTGTAATTTAATTTTTACTCAGTCTTGTCTTGGCTCATGTCAGAATCTCTACAAGATAAGAAAACTTGTAATTCTTTTGCTATAAGGAGCACCAGGCACTATCAATGTTACCCTCAGATCAACAAAATTGCTCTGCTAAACTATATAGACTGTAGATACCTGACCAGCAAATTGTACAGCGATTATTAGATCATCTTCTTGGCTTCTCATTGCAATGCATTTGTATTTACGTAGTCTATCTACTCAGTCAAAACCTTGTAACTTAAAAACCGGTTTTGGTCTAGTAATAACCGGTAATTATCATTTATTGTAACCGGTTTTGACTTTACTGGAATCAGTGGTTTTAGATTAAAAGTTTTAGCGTTGGAATCGGTACAGTTGATGCGGACACAATATTCGAGGGTAAAATACGTTATACTACAAATAACTTAGTTATAGCTACTCTAATGTGAAAAATGTACAAATATCTTTCGAAATTATTTGGTAAATAACATTGATGGAATATAATACAAATATTATAGATAACATGGCTTGAAAATGGTTTCTGTGTTTGTCCACAGATAACTTACAAAATCTGTTGCCCGACTTCTTTTTGGAGGTGCCCGGGGAAGCAAAGAAGCCTGAAATAAAGGTGTGAAATTCAAAATTTTGGTATCCAAATAACTGCAATCTATGACCACTAATTCTTATTTTATACTCAAAAATGGAACTGTTTATTTTAGACAAAACGCAAAGCATTATTACAGAGCATGCATGTAATCGCTTGTTCATTAATATAACCAGGAAACGCATTACGCTCGCCAGCTGCTGAAGACGAAAATAATTAATAACTATACCTCGTTTTACTGGTAACAAAAATCGCCTACAGCGACCGATTTCCGAAATACAAAACGTCAACCACGCGATGACGTGACGCGCGTTGATTAATTGATACATGTCACCGTATGATTGAGAACTTTGTTAGTTTATGATATGATTGTGATCTGCAACCAGCATTTGCAATCTAACGTATTATTTTTCTATAGCGACAAATCGTCAAATTGTGAAAAACCTGCAGAGTTCATAATCTGTCTGGTTTTATCACCCGTAAAATTGCAAACCATGTTCTTGATTATTGGTTTTGGCAGTAGCTCGTTCTGAATTCTTTTTTTACGGATGATTCTTTCACAATCGCTGGTGGCGGCTGGATGAGGAAAGCGGGTGATCGTGTGCTTTGGCGTACCCTTGGGGAGGCAGCAGTCCAGCAGTGGACTGCATTAGGCTGATTGATTGATTGAGATTAAAAACTATCGAAAAATAATAATTTTAAATTGTAAATGGTTGGTTTCTGTTCATAATTTTTCGTCAGTTTATAATATCGCGAGACAGGTTATAAACTAACGATGTTCGCAATCTATACGTGACATACACACTCATATAATGATGTGGGTAAACGATGCCGCCAATGACACGCTATTATAGCGTCTCTACTTGTAGTAGCGAGCGAGTGGTATGTGATTATATGCCCTGTGAATATAACGATTGTATATGTAGTTAGTTGCATGTGTAGTTTATAACTGTAATAGGGATATACATTAAAAAATATATTAGTTTTTTTCATAGTTCATCTGAAACTATACAAAAATAGAATACTGACAGTCAACACAGAATCAAAATTGATCGATTAACAAACTAGATACAACATTTACAAAAATACATATATGTCTCTCTTACGTCACATGTCACGTCGAATCTCTCTGTCTATCAACTTTGTCTCTGAGCAAGATATTAGAAAAAAAAAAATTTTTATTTATTTATATGGAACTTGAAATTAAAAAAAAATTGAGCATATTCCTTATTGACATGATGATTTGAATGCGACACTTTAATTAGACTGAGTATGCTGCAAGATTGAAGTCTAAAGTACGAAGAGGAAATCGATTTATTAAATTACTTTAGCAGCGTACATAAATAATCTGTTTTTTTTTTTCATATTTCTTCAAAAGATAAGAATAATGATAGACTAATGATTTGAACTATTGTTTTTTTTCTGACGTTTATTTTAATAATTTGCCGACACTGGCCTTTAGGTAGATTCAGGAGCTCTTCAAGACTTGAAAGCTTGTGCGTAGGTAGTTAAATGTGTAGTGTAGTTGAATGGATTTCCGCAAGGTAAAGCTTAAAACTATTAACCTTTTTTAACTAATTGCTGCTGTTGTATGTGATTGGTTGCTTGTAATGTTTTTCTTCATAAATCTCTATCCTACTGTACAGGTACACACATCCATGGTTAACTAAATTTTGTGTGATAATTGCATACAAACATGTATAGAATGGGGCAATTATGGTTTCGGTTTATGCTTTTTGTGTAATAACTATTTTGCGGTCTAATTTATCTAAGTTTTGTTATGTGACGTCACCAGGCGGAGTCTGCAGGCCAGATCCCTACTCTATTCGCAGCGATCGCGAAGTCAATCTCACCTGAGCTGATCAAGAAGACTCAGGCTGTCTACCAGTTCAATGTTAAAGGTAAGGAAACGTCATTTTGAAGCTCTAGCAGTTCATTCCATACGAGAATTGTTCCCACCATGTAGCTTCCCACGATCACCTCGCTCTGTGCTCCCTCTGATACTGTTCCCGCCATGTCGCTCCTACAAATGCGCCTAGCTAGCCTTCCCACCACCTCGCTCCGTGCTCCCTCTGATACTGTTCCCGCCATGTCGCTCCTACAAATGCGCCTAGCTAGCCTTCCCACCACCTCGCTCCGTGCTCCCTCTGATACTGTTCCCGCCATGTCGCTCCTACAAATGCGCCTAGCTAGCCTTCCCACCACCTCGCTCCGTGCTCCCTCTGATACTGTTCCCGCCATGTCGCTCCTACAAATGCGCCTAGCTAGCCTTCCCACCATCTCGCTCCGTGCTCCCTCTGATACTGTTCCCGCCATGTCGCTCCTACAAATGCGCCTAGCTAGCCTTCCCACCATCTCGCTCCGTGCTCCCTCTGATACTGTTCCCGCCATGTCGCGCCTACAAATGCGCCTAGCTAGCCTTCCCACCATCTCGCGCCGTGCTCCCTCTGATACTGTTCCCGCCATGTCGCTCCTACAAATGCGCCTAGCTAGCCTTCCCACCACCTCGCTCCGTGCTCCCTCTGATACTGGTCCCGCCATGTCGCTCCTACAAATGCGCCTAGCTAGCCTTCCCACCACCTCGTTCCGTGCTCCCTCTGATACTGTTCCCGCCATGTAGCTCCTACAAATGCGCCTAGCTAGCCTTCCCACCATCTCGCGCCGTGCTCCCTCTGATACTTTTCCCGCCATGTCGCTCCTACAAATGCGCCTAGCTAGCCTTCCCACCATCTCGCGCCGTGCTCCCTCTGATACTGTTCCCGCCATGTCGCTCCTACATATGCGCCTAGCTAGCCTTCCCACCATCTCGCTCCGTGCTCCCTCTGATACTGTTCCCGCCATGTCGCTCCTACAAATGCGCCTAGCTAGCCTTCCCACCATCTCGCTCCGTGCTCCCTCTGATACTGTTCCCGCCATGTCGCTCCAACAAATGCGCCTAGCTAGCCTTCCCACCATCTCGCTCCGTGCTCCCTCTGATACTGTTCCCGCCATGTCGCTCCTACAAAAGCGCCTAGCTAGCCTTCCCAACCACCTCGCTCCGAATTATTTATAGACATGAGGATGAATACTAAACATGAGCCATGGGGTTTTTAGGGTAATAAAAATATATTGACCGAACTAGTAAAACTTTTGACTGGCACTTGATACAATTGATACAATACACCGAACTGTCGAAGCCTTTTAGTACCAGTAGTTCGATAATAAGGAATAAATCTGGGACTATATGGCGCAACAAGACTATGTATGTACTAGAGGGGCGATACTGGAAGTCCAAAGGGAAAAAAAAAAGCATATGACATTTGTTTGTACATGCTTATATGGCGCCATTTAGTACTAATTTTAAACCCTATTTTAAAAGAAATCTTTTTATTTTAATATCCCATCATCATCATCATCGTGTGGGTTGTAAGGTCGACAACCGACCTCACGAACCCTGGTGTCAGTGTTATAGAGCCGCCAAAGGCCACTGATATGGCTCGTGTAGACTAGATAGTAGCCGGGACCAACGGCTATACGTGCCTTCCGAAGCACGGAATCATCTTTTTTTTGCACAATCAGGTGATTCAGCCTGCAATGTCCTAACCAAACTGGGGAAAGTTAATATCTCATAAAGGCGTATTAAAAGAACTAATCTCATAAAAAAATATACGCGAATTAATAAAACTGGGATATTTTCTGATAAGATTATTACTTTTACAAGTAATTTTTCTGAAGCAACGTTTCTACACCTTAACCTAAGCTATATAAATGCATCAGGTAAAGAAGAAGGCGTGTGGCATTTGGACCTGAAGTCCGAGGAAGGCTCGTGCGGCCAGGGCGAGCCCAAGAACCCGCCCGACGCGACGCTCACCATGGACAGCAAAAACTTCACTGACATGTTCGCCGGTAAGTCATCCATCAACAGCTCATACAAACTCCTTCATCGTGTGTGTAAAGTCGACAACCGACTTCACAAAGCTCGGAGCCGCCAAAGGTCACTGACTTGGATCGTGTAACGACTAGATAGTAGACGGGACCAACGCGTGCCTTCGGAAGCACGGAATCATCTTTCTTTTTGGACAATCAGGTGATTCAGCCTGCAATGTCCTAACCAAACTGGGGAAAGTCTCACAAAGAGATTTT
Source organism: Carpatolechia fugitivella (assembly GCA_951230895.1). Taxonomy (NCBI): domain Eukaryota; kingdom Metazoa; phylum Arthropoda; class Insecta; order Lepidoptera; family Gelechiidae; genus Carpatolechia; species Carpatolechia fugitivella. Next base: position 13,066,875 of record OX579657.1, read on the forward strand.
TGCTTGCCAGTATCCCCACCGGGAATCGAACCCGGAACCTCCGTAATGGGCGTTGAAATCTCGACCACTCGGCCACGGAGGATGTTGCTGATTCCATGCTCCCTCAGTATCACAATACTTATTGGTAATCTAAATAATGATGTATTTGTTTATAGGTAAACTGAAACCAGCTACAGCCTTCATGATGGGCAAGTTGAAAATCAGCGGAGACCTCCAAAAGGCCATGAAGCTAGAAAAGATGATGAAATCGCTCAAAAATAAGATGTAAATGCTATGTCGTAACCAAATACCTAATGTTGAAAACAGAATATAATTAGGATACTTTTGTACCCAGTGCAATAAATCTATACAAAGGTCAAAAACAAAAGTGTTGTAAAAGTACCATTTTTGGATGAAGGATTGATTGTTTAATGAAAAAAATAAAAAAAATGGATGTATTTTTTTATGTAAATCATGCTAGTAATGATATTTTTGTAAGTTTGTTTTTATTTGTAAGTACCTACAAAATTACGCTCTTGATATTTTAAACAATTCATTATAATTTTAGAAAGTTTTACGTAAGTAAAAACTAGGTACATACACTAAAATTATTTTGATTATTATTTTTAAAAATTACGTTTGTTTTTGTGACGATAATTTTGAATCTTATCTACTAGTGAAAAAGCTGAACTTTGAAGTCACAGTAAGATTGTGAACGTTGGTTTATGATCTGACTCGCGATGTTATAAACTAACGTAAAATTGTGAACTACGGCCAACCATTTACAATTTAACGTATTATTTCTTGGAACTTTTCCGAAATCGTAAAAAAAATTTACTCTTCATACAGATTGACCCAGCTAGCTCATGAGATTGTATGAAAGTAAATAAAAAACACGTTGTATGCTAGATGAAACGTTTCGTCCCGTTGCTCGTCATTCTACCATTTTACTGCCACAAACTAATTTAAACTATTTTCACCAATCGATATTAAGATTCAAAATGCAACTGACAATCACAGGCCAACTGCACGTCTTTCAATGTGTTCTTTCAATGTGAATTGTCTCTTTGGTTTGATATTGCTAGTCCATTTGTAGTTTTCAGAAGGCTATTTAGGTATAACATAAAAAAAGTATCAAAGAGTTTAGTTATAGTTTGTCAAAGTAAGTAAATGATGCACTTTGTCAAACCATCATCATCATCGTGTGGGTTGTAAGGTCGACAACCGACCTCACAAACCCTAGTCAAACCATAAAAATACAACAACATATGAATTTTAAATTTACAAAAGCACTTGGAAAACGGCAGCTTCCGTGTATGCTATTTTTCATCAAAGTATATATCTTATAGTTTTATTAATTGTGTGTACCTTCATATTTTACCATTCAAGCCCCTCAGTGGGGAAGTATATGAGCTGTTGATGATAATACCACCATTAACTATAATTTGTTTGGTTAAAAACTGTTATGTTAAAATGAAAAAATATGTTGGTGCCTTATTCTACTGCCAAAACTGAGAATATAACCTTTTTCATAGTATTAATAAATTAAATTACGGAAAATATAGCTATCACATGTATAAAATTATATATTATTATAGTATGAACAATAGTTTGTAAATAAAGTTTATTTTATACTGTGTATATTGTTTTATTACCAAAACTTCAATTCTGAGGATCTACTTAAGTGTTTATATTCACATATAACTCTTTAGCCATCAAATCTTAATTACTTATATAAGATTTATTTTCAATTGTGTAACAATTAACTGGTGTTGTTTGCATCATTCTTTTATCTAAACAGAAGTTCTCTTATTCACATAAATTGCGTCATTTATTTATCATATAATATGTACAGTAGTAGTTTCGTAGTTTTGTTTTATATTTTATAAATAAGAATAAGGACCTACCATTCAGTTCAAAAACTACACCAAGTCTATTTCCAATGTCGAAATAACATATAATAGGTTCATATTAATGATATAAGTACCTGAATAAAGGGCATACATGCGACTGGTTTGTCGGAATAAACGCCTAAACAAAAAAAACTAAAGTTACATCAGTTTGACCACTTGGATCAATATCGATAACCTTGTTATCGAAATCGAATTCTCCCGCGTCTTTGTGACCTTGAGCCAGATCGCTGTCAGTTGTTTACGGCGCTTGACGTTTCTGCCTCCGCTATTTTTCTGTATTTTTGCCTGTTAACTTCGTAATAAAATCATGTTCTCTATCGATGCACCTGTAGAACTCCAAAATTCTGAATACTGCAACTACCGTTCGCCACTAAGTACAAGATATGCGTCGAAAGAAATGCAATATAATTTCAGTGATCAAAAGAAGTTTTCTACTTGGAGGAAGCTTTGGATCTACCTGGCGAAGGCTGAAAAGGTAAGTGGCATATTAATACATTTGATAACAACTTTACGTAGAATAACGAGCAACGCATGAAGCGTAGAAATAACTTTATTGGAAATTTTAGGTTAGTTTTGCGTCATATTCACAATGACAGTTCGCTTCGCAGCTGTGAGCTAACGTCTGTTTTTTTTTTAAATTCACCATTTTGGGGCAGGCAACGTGGTCAAAGCTCAAACAGCCTAATCTTCAGTAAAATAATTATGAAATAAATTAGGTGATTTTTTTTTCAGTAGAATCTAGTATTTTTTTCTTTTCTAAATTTCCAGTATTTCTTTTTATTTGTAATATTCGTTTAGTATAAAAAAAATATGAATGCTGGGTTGGTCCTCCCTCACATTCCAGTGCTTTATTTCTCACTTTTATAAGATAAATGGCGCTTCTTACGCAAACTTGACACCTTGGCCGTCTTTAATGTGTATAGAATTTTAGATGCATAAATTAAGCGCTTTATATAATTTTATATGTTGAGTCGTTTAAAACAAGTCGTAAATAGCGAACTAAATAACCATAAACCTCTTGCTGTCCATGCGACTGAACAACTTAAGTTCCACAATTATTTCTTATTCGTTTCTAAAACTAACAGTTGTTATCGACAGGTCTTTGTAAGATTTTTATATTGTGTCGTAGCATTCGCTACGATCTGTGGCTACGCTGCTACGCTAACTACGCCGCGCCCGCAGCACGCAGTATCGTAGCATTTCGCTACGCTGCTGGCAGGCTAGAGTCCGCGCAGCACCACGAAGTCACTGATTAATTTGTAAAGTTCTTTATTTTTCATAAAATAACCTACATTTCTTGATACAGTAAAAAAATAATTAACATGGCTTAAAACCTTTATGAGCCTTATATGAGCTATTGATGATGATGATGACCTTTATAAATTATACATTTCGTTGGCAGCAGTGCCTTTTGGAAACGAAGCTAACAAGTAACTTATGTTATTAATTGAAGGCTGTACACATTACGACAATCATAAAATTTACAATTTGTTATTACACTTATGGTGCGCAGTCACTAACCGACGACAAAGACATGACATTGTCTGATATAATTATTATCAACGCGTCGACGTAACATTAACAATATCGGTATTAACTTTTTTAGCATTATATGCGTGATTATATTGGTGGTGATAATATTCTTGAAGTCCGCTAAAATAAAATAAGATCATGGTGCATGAACTTGTGTGGACCTGAGTCCTTGTCAGCATGCATTTTATATTGACAAGTTTTTCTTAAAATTAGGCATAAGATGCCACCCTTTACCCTGCTACTGACTGGTGAGGAACTACCATTTACCACAAAGTAGGTAAAGCGGCGCGAGTTTGTGCATTTACGGACAAGGATGGTGGGGACTTCAAAGTGGAAACTACAAACTTGTCAGTCAGTTATATTATATTTTGGGTAAATGAAACAGGTCCATGTATTCATAGGTCGTTTTTAGGTTTCCGTAGTTCAAGGAATCGTTATAGTTTCGCCATGTCCTTTTGTCTGTCGTCTGTCCGCGGCTTAGCTCAGATACTAACAGCCTCCGTGGCCAAGTGGTCGAGATTTCGACGCCCATTACGGAGGTTCCGAGTTCGATTCCCAGTCTGGTTAAGACATTGCAGGCCGAATCACCTGATTGTCCGAAAGATGATTCCTTGCTTCGGAAGGCACGTTAAGCCGTTGGTCCCGGCTACTATCTAGTCGTTACACGAGCCATATCAGTGGCCTTTGGCGGCTCTTTAACACTGACACACGGGTTTGTGAGGTCGGTTGTCGACCTTACAACCCACACGGATGATGACCTCAGAGACTCTTAGTACTAGAAGGCTGTAATCTGGTATGGATATATATATATATACATGCCTATATAAAGCTGTATGTAGAATACATTTTTTTTTAGTGTTCCTCTGGTACACATGAAGTGGGGGCTATATTTTTTTATTCTTGACTACCTTATAGTGTAAGGTATCGTTGGATACATTTTTAAAAAAATGGGGGTATTCAATAACCATATTTCGATGCTAGTGTACGTTTCAGAAATATTTCGCTTTAAAAGTGCTCATTTTTGTTTGTTAGAGTCAAGTGTCCCCCCCCCTCCTACCAGCGAAACCGTTGTATTTGAAAATGTGAAATAATTCACGGTAGTAAATAGTGGATATGGCGAAATTAAAAGGAAATTATCATTATAAAGTAGGCTTTACAGGTTAATGAATAATAGACCAACTTATAAAATGTACTTGTACTAGTAAGAAATTCGGTACAAATATCATAGAAAATTATTTTGATAAACGATAACTGTCTTAAACAGGTACCTAAGTAGTATTGGACAACTACGGAACTACACTTTGCGTGGCTCGACACGTACTCAATAGGCCGCGTTTGCTAAAGTAAAAAAAAACACTTGCGAAATAATAATATCTTTATTTAAACAAATTATAACGAATACACAACTTATTAAATTATTTACAAAGTATAAATGTTATTTCATAATATATTATTACCTATTTATAATTTCGTGAATATTTTATGTTTGTGTTTGACGCGAGCACCTTTTAAGAATTTATTATATTTTATTATAAACCAGAAGCGGGATAAGGTAACATTAGCGCCGGACTCTATATATTATTAACTTTTACGTGCGTTATATATTATTCATCATTATAATGTATATTTTATTATGTTTGCGTGATAACAACTATTATTTATTCGATAACTAAACTAGAACGACGAGGAAAGATGTTTTTCTTTTTTTTTCTCGGCCCGATTAATTTATCAATGCAATCCTTATTTTAATATACCTATTACTACCTTACCTAAATGTTCTTCTAAAGTGTGAGTTAAATATGAGAAAATTGAAAAAAAAAAATTGCTGTAATATAAAGGTTACAAAAGTATTTTTTTTAATAAGACATTGATTCAAAGAATTTGAGTAAAGAAAAGGAAAGGCAACTTAACTACCACTGGACGGATACTGATTACTGCTTTGGTTCTCCCTTCTTAAAAAAACAACTAAATATAATAAGCACGCGAACTAAAACTAAATTTCAATTAAATGTTTTATAAACACAGAAACTTACGTTAATAATATTTTTTCAAACTATAACCTAACTTAAAATAACGTTGTTCAATAAGGTTGAGAAAATTTGAAACAAAACACAATCATAAATCCACACGAAGGAATTCCCTTTCACTGGTAACACACATTTAGACACGCACAAAGAACAACCAAAATCTTTACAAAATCTGGCAAAGACAAGAATTATTGCCAAACTACGTAATGATTTAAAAAAAACTGAATGTTTTGAGAAATTACGTTTAAAATTAATCGATGTCGACGGTGGTCTCGCTCGTTTAAAAAATATACCAAAAAGAATTGCGATTACAACTTATACAACTAAAAAAGAATTTGGTATCAGCGGAATGTCTCAGTAATAATTACAATACTTAATCAGATGATAAACTTACACTAAAACTAACTCTTAAAGTTTCCAATATAAAAGCTTAAACATTTCAAAGTATTAAGAATGTTTAGTACAGTATCAAGATAAAAACTTTACGCTGCTGGGTAGCTTTCCATAAAAGTTGTTACAACCATTTTCCTAAGATGGAGAACACCACAGATTTCTAAAACACTACAATCAATCTTAGTCTCTATTACTTACCACTTTTCACTTGCACTTCGTCGGCCAATCATATAAACTGCTACATATTTAAAAAACAAAAAGTAATACATAAGCAAGTAAGAAAATAAATACATTAATAGTAGCTGCAATGTGTGGACAACATCAAGGTTTCAAAGTATTTCTAAATTTATTTAATTCAATAATGTGTAGCTGCTGCACAGGACAACTTCAAAACAAAATACATGTTTACTAAACTATTTTAATTTTACAATTCAACAGCTACCAATCGGGACAACCTCAATGCAAGACGCAAATATTTACAACAAATAATACAAGATATATTTAATTTTAAAATAATTAAATTAACTAATAATAAGCATTAAAACATTTAAACAATACAATTTATTTGTTGATACAACACTCGTAAAAAAAAATAAATATGTGAATCCGCGCGCGCGGGAAACTAAACGAATCAACTTTTTTTTTTTTAGAGTAAGGTAATTTAGTATTCAGCCTCCTTTCTGAAAGTGACGAAGACGTGGACAAGGAAGACCACGGCTTCCAGAACGGCGAAAACTCCAGACGCTATGAGGAGGTCATAGGCCTGTTTGTTCGGACGAAGATTAGCGTAGTAGGACCTGTGCCAGTCTGAAAAATATTTTTTTGATTAACCAGAAGACAGTTAATTTAATAAGTTAGGTTCTACAAGTACCAGCAGGTAAAACAATCATTTATTCTGAGAATCAAATTCTTACCATGTTTTTAGTAATACGATAAAATTATCCATAGAAAGACAAGTGACGTCCATAAGAATATTAACCTTGACAATTACAGTTTTAAAACAATTAGTAATCCAGAAACGCATTAAAGAAGAACGGAAGCCATAGCACCAATCTCAAAGGAATAGATGCGTGTTTGGTACAAAGCGAAGATACGTGGACTCAAAGCCCAGTAGTCTATGCATGTTAATGAGGAGAACTTAGTACAGAATAGTATAGTATTGTTAATAGATAGTGCGGGTGCGGTTCGAATCACAAACTCCAGTGGATTTGCAATGTTCGCGAATTTGTAAGGTGTGGTCTAAAATGGTAGTAAACAACCAAAACATAACAAACAACACAACACAATGGTGGTAACATGTTTAAGCGCAAACAAAAAAGATCATTGTTATAACAGGTAAATAGGTACCATAAAAATATATAAAAAAAAAGAATGCATTACTACTTACGAGTCATGTAAAAGCGGATTGGTTATAAATATTCGAATCGCACCCTAAGATGAAGGAAAATTGTATAGGAAGAACATACCATCATAGGAATGGTGAGTAATACCCTGCCAGCCATTCATATCGTTAACATCTGTGGGAGGGATAGGGATACCGATTTAAAATCACATATATACAATATCGGTCCAGGTGAGGCAATAGTCAGAAAAGATATAGTTATACATAAAAGTGATATAAATAATATAGACACCGTGGAAGTAAAAGCGATAGGTGACAAGAACAAAGGAATTCAAGACAAGACAGATAATGAATTAAAAGTAGTTGCTCTAGAAGAAGTAGCCATATCTCAATACAATTTGCTGAGTTCATAATTTTTTTATATCCAGGCTGTTTACTAGACCTGAACTATGTTTTCCACATAGTCTTATAGGAAAAGAGGTCAGGCCATGTCAACGACTATCTTTTGCCTGGCAGGGCGCCAGATGACCTAAGTAGATTTTGCCTTATTTTAGCTTTAGTTTTATTTATCCCATGAAACGACCTCGTCCCATTTAGCTCTGATAAATAGCCGTAGATAATCCTAAGAGAACTGTTCAGACTTCCTACATTTTCAATTTTATTCTATAAATTATCTTTTTTGTCTATTGCTATTATAACTGATACGGGATCAAACTCCTACTAAAATCCTAGAGCAAACACTTCTAAGAAATTACTAGTTAAACAAGTGATGTGAAAATATTTGTGTAAGGTCCATTATTATAATGTAGCTCACCAAGGAAGAAGTGCATGAACTTACCATAGAAAATGACGGCTGCTGCGGCAGTGAACATAATAACGCCAAGGACAGAGAATCCAATAGAAGTTCTCCATCCAACAGTCTCACCGAACAGTCTGGCCAAGACCAGAACCCCAGTGATGATAATGAAGCCTGTACAAATTTAATAAATAAATTGGCGCAATGAGAAAGGACCCAGCAGGAGGGTCAGCGTGGACTGAGAATTATCATGATTATGATTTAATTCATTAATTTTCGAAACTTGAATGTAAAGCAGATACTTAATAATATAAATTGCTAAATAACTCTAGATATGAATTGAACCATTTATATCAAATCGTGACAGAAAACATAGAAGCAAGGGTTTGGAGAACTCTATTTAACAGTAAATACACTATGTTGAACAAAACATTTTACAGCAAACCTATTTAATTTCAAAACCATACCATGTGTTATGAATGCGAAATTTATAACCTGTTTCAACACTACTATCGTCAATAATGTGCTGAAAGTAGGGTCCGAGTCTAGAGTTGTTGTTTTGAGCAGTGTTTCGTAAGCAAATATTCCAGGAAATGTCGTAAATTTAAAAGTTGACACTTAGCTAGTTCAGTTAATTAATACTGTTTTCGCTTTCCACTGCGTAGCAAGTCAATGAAACCAATTTCCTAGCTAAAGAACGAGTGCAATTGAATTCAAATTGTTGTTTTACAGACGGCAATGATATCAATTATTAAGTTTTATATTGAAGCACCGAATAAGATAAAGCTTTGCAATATTAAAAAAATATTTGAAAGCAATAATAAATACGCAATTTCAGAAATCATGCTACATCATGAAAGCTATTTAATGCTACAATATGCTAAACATGATGATGATAGGATACGACGCTTGGACAAGGATGATTAACGATACATTAATCAGTAAACTGTTAATTACTAGGAAACAATCCTTGACAATAATGTACGACCGACAAACAGTTACGCTTGTGTGACTTCAACCTCTTGGTCGATCAAGCAAAGAGTCCATTCAATGTGCACTTCAGTAAAAACTCCATGGTTTCGTCAACACCATTGTATAGGGTCTTTTTTTGTTCTAGCTTAGATACTAGCCACTAAACAGATTTAATTCTATTTTATTTTGCAATAAATATCTGATTCTTTTCTGGTTTATTAGTTTTATCTATTTTTGTTTCAGTTCTTAATTTTTTATCTTATTTAGAGCAATCTTTGTCTGTTAATAGATAGCTCTTGTCTGGCTGAATTTCACGCTGATCAGTCGACCATGAAACTCGGCTGTATCGGCTTTCAACTGTTGCCCGTTTCACAATGCTTTTAAATTGAAAGATTACTCTAGTACGTTATTCCTTAAATTTGGGTCACGGCTTTGTTAACAAGAACCGATAGGCTTGCAAAAAGCACGAGTATTTAAACTATTGTTTTAAGGATTTGCTCAATTGACAATTTGTAGTTGACCAATTACTTTATTGTTGGCAAAAAAAATACCCATCCATATCCTACCCATTTTTCTTTTTGCTTCAGTTAAGTATGTTGATTTCCTACACACAATAAGTAGTGTATGCAATTAAAGAAATATTATTTACTTACTAGAGTAAGCAGAATAGATGAGGGCGATGTGCCTGTGGTCAGAGTTGACCACTTGAGGGGCATAAAGGGCGCCGATGATCAGGCCGATGGCGATCACTGCCACGCACTGAAACAGAATGTTTAAATTAAGATCACAGCAGGAGTTAAAACAACTTTCCGTCAATATAAATTATATGTAGGTACTCGTACTCCCTTATTATTGATCTACTTATTTTCAGTATTGTATTTTATGGTGAATTGATGCAATTCAAGTCCACATTTTACATAGTTATGAAAACAAGATTGCCGTAGTGTTCAACATCTAGCGATAAAACATTATTGCACCACGGACGACTTTCCTTGATTACTCATCAACTTTTTATTGCTCTTTCCTTCTAGAGCAGCTAGCCATTCAGCCTTATAAAGCTCACGTACTACATAAAAAACTCTACAAAAACTCTAACGATTTAAAATTACGCCATTCCCGTGCAAATTATTTCCAGTGAAAGTGTCTCTTTACATCTTCGTTATTACTTCAGTTAGTTTTCTCTGTTTAAATATTCTTACCGCAAAACGCTTTTCCAATCTTAGAAGTGTCTATTTATCGTTTTCATTGCGAAAACGATTATCGTTTTGTTTTCACTTTCACGTCATTTTGCTCAAACGGTTCACGCCGTTTATCGCTGATGTTATTGTAATGTCTTTATTGTTGTTATTATGGTCTTGGTGTGTCACTTTTGATTTTAAAGTAGTATGGTTTTGTGGTGAACTTTCAGGAGCATTGACATGTACGGTTTCATATTTCTAGATGCAGTTTTTTCTATAGAGATAGTTTATTTATCTGAAATAACAATAAACAAGTTGGTATTTTTTTTGCTGATTTCGAAAAATTTTCATTTTAAAGAAAGCTGATTATACTATGTATTCTTTGCGTATGGTACGTGACGTCACATCCAAACTTCCTTATTTGCAAAATTACAGCATTTGTCAGTTATTAGCCATGTTCCTAACGTAGATTTTAACATCTTCAAATTCAAAACGTGCTTGTGTTTTCTTTGGTTCCCATCAATATAAATTCTCGTTGATTTTGCTTACTGTCTATCTATGCCTGCTTTACACAAACATCATTAGCAGTAGGTTTATCAACAGCTCATACACGTCCCCACCGAGAGGCTCGAGCCTACCCTGAATTAGGGTGATTAGGCCTTAGTCGACCACGCTGGCCCAGTGCGGGTTGGTCGATTTCACACACAACCTTTGAATTTCTTCGCTGGTTTCATCACGATGTTTTCCTTCACCGTGAGAGCGAGCATTAGGTACTTGAACGTAATAAAAAATAATGATAGAACAACAAAGGGCGTCAAGGTTGCAGGAATTTGCGTGGCAGCTTGCTTTACATGTGGCGGTTCCCATGTTTTGCCATTTGCTCTCATTATGTAATCGATTATTGCATTATTGTTCAATGTCAAGCTATAATTGGTCTTTGTTTTTTTTTTAGACTTACAACCTCAACATGTACCTCTAGGCGAGCTCCTACTTACTTATTATTATTATTTTTTATATTATTTAAGCAGGCAAAAGAGCGGACGAGCCACAGTGGTGGTATTTCCTCGTCAAATACTTTTTTCCATAAATAACTGTTATGCATTGTGACGATCTTCGAGTGTAGGTAGATAGTCGTATTACTTGCCTTTCTTAGAAGTTTCATCATGACTTTTTTCAGTTATTGTGCCTTTACGGCTTTTAAATGTGGCTGTTTTTGTAATTAGCCCGAAAATTTTACAATATCATCAAACTCTATAATACTGGAGAGTCGTTACACGAGTCATAACAGTTCCTTTGGCGGCTCTATCCCTAGTAGCATTTTTGGTAGGCATTTGGTTGGGTTGATTTAACTTACCATATTCCTACAATGTTCCTACCGTTTTGGCCGGTTGTCTCGAATTTCTGTTGGGCCAATATTTATTTACTGCTGTTATACCAACATTGTTCAGTCAACGGTAGCAAAAGAGCGTGAAGGCCTGCTGTTGGTAATCAGCTCGGCACAATAACGTTATTGATCTTCGTGGGGCCAATACAAAATCCACGTGGGCGACATAACTAACCATATCCCATCAATAACCCTACCGTTGGCCAATTGTGGCCGATCAAAAATGCTACTAGAGATATTGCCTGAATCCAGGCTATATGAGGTCAGTTGTCGACTATTACAACAATAGGATGATAATAAATGATGAAGGATGATGAAGAATTGATTCACGCAGTAACTCACCAGCTCGAAGGCGCGTAGGCCGACATCCCAGTGCTGCTTCAACGCAGCGGCAGCCCGGGAGTCTCTGTCAGGGATTGACCCCTCTTCCCCCTTCTTGTTTTGGGCCTCCGCCTCCCTGTCGCCCGCCGACATGGCCCAGATCACTCGCGCTCCGCCCCCGTACTCAGAAACCTGGGGAAAAAAGAGATTTCTTAGTAAGATGTGCTGTTTATTTTATCTAGTCATTATGTAAAACACAATACCTATATACATATAATATAATAGTAAGCCTTCTTTAGAAGGGGAATTTTTTAAAGCCCTTCTTTGCTTGTCTACGTCTTGAAACAACATAGCGTTCTTGTTTTGTTATTTCTAGCTTTATATAATTTGGCTCTGCGTTGATGAGTCAGTTCTGCACAACGCAATGCAATATACCTACAGAATATTTACAGATAAAAGACATCTTCTAATGCGTCCCCACAACACAAGACATGATACTCAGCCTTACCCAGCAGACTGGCAATTTTGTATTCTCGATGGCAAGGCTTATTTATTCTTTGCCTGAGAATGCTACCAGGTCTGCGGTCCCCAGAGGTCTCATTGAAGTGCACTGATAGATCTCCATCAGGGCACATAAGTATTCAAGGCCCCATAGTTCCAAATCCCTAGTGTACTCGTAAGAATATTGTCTATGATCAATTTAAAGATTTTGTCCTCGGCACTGAACTGACTAAAGCTGTTTTTTGCTTAAAAAGCTGTTTCGAGTCATCGTCATCTAAGTACGTGTTAGATTGTTGTATTATTACTACGAGTATATATATATATATATATATATATACTTAAACTTTAATAGTGTGTTCAGTAGTGCAATCTGAATTAGAAGATACTTTAAATATTGGAGTAGGAACCATTAAATTTTGGACTTATAGCTATATGAATATGACTTAATTTAAGGGGAAAAAACTTGTAGGTATAAACACTATGAGTAATGTAAACTAATAGCTATATAAATATTGTCGTAAAGTAAATCAAATAGCTCTACAACCATTTGAATCAAATAACCACAGAGACCGGTTATATCTCGCTCGATCTCACAGCATCACTCATGTATAATTATGTTCTAGATAACATAGAACTTGGCGTGTAAAGTTTTTGCGTGTTTGCTGCGTTGCTGACAGTAGTAACGAGGGGTTTGATTGACTAACTGTACATATTGAGATCGCGATAAGTTGCCAAGAAACTAAAAGGAACACTTCTACCTATATATAGTTATACCTATAAATCTTAATAGTGATTTGTTATCTACTCATCCTTCTGGAAGTTGGCAGTTGACTCTTTAGTGCTATTTTAAAAGATAAAATTATGAAAATGCAAGCCTGAAAGCTAGTGTAGGAGCATAAAACTTGATGATCGAGGATTTTCTTTATTTATTTATATTAGGAAGATTTACAGACAAATAATCAGAATCACTAAGTATTTAATTTTTAAAGACTAACAGAGTCCTAAAAAGCTTTAAAGCTAAATAACAAGTTATAATATAGTATTAGCTCAAATAACTTGCCAATGTGTGACTGTCATTAATATTTATTTACTTAAAATGATTGTAATGTTTTAGTCACGTTTACCCCACAGACGTTGTAAACAAACTTGGGGGATAATGGTAGACCTATTTAGTATTATTTACCCATTGTTCAAATTATTCTTTTATTTACATGATTTATATTATGGCTAAGCATTACATGTATGTTTACTGCGTACCTAGTGACTACTGAGAATATTTTCGGAGCTAGCTTCCTCGTTTTCTATTACGTCATGAAATCTCCGAAGTCGCCCGCCAGTCTGTCTACGACGGACCTAGTTTCATCTCCGTTCATTTATTGATCAGTATTTATGTTACTTCGGTTATTATTTTGCTTGATTTAATTGGGTTTTTGATTGCTTGAAGATGTAAAAAAAATACTTTGACTCCACAAACAAAACAAAACTATCTGCTCTGTTAGTTACACGGATAGTTTTTGGGATACATAAACTCTAACCATTTTTCAGTAGTTATTACAAACGTACTGAAATGGTTTAATAGTGTTTAAGTTACTGTATTCAAATGCGGTATACAAATTATATTTTTTATGCTTGCTGCAACTTTCTGGACAATATAAATAAGAAGCTCTGCTAAACACTGCTCTATCTTTAGTTATAGTCCGTGTCGCTCCATATTCAAATCAAATCAACGGCCCGTTACAGTCCACTGCTGGACTATGAGCCTCCTCCACTTAAGTGGAGGGTTTTGCCATAATCTCCACGCTTGGCAGGCGGGTTGGAGATCGCAGATTAAAAGGTCACTGTATCAGAGAGCGCTGCTGCCCGTTCCCTGTTCAATGTGTTCTCCCTAAGTCGCCTCTTATGACACCCACGGGAAGAGTAGGGGTTGGTGACAAATGTATTCTATTCTGCTGTCACCACACGGCGTCGCTCTATATTACCACTTTGGTATACATATATAGCAGCTTAGATCTAAGTTAAAAAAAAAAACATTTTTTCCTCTCTCTCCCTCTTCATCATTTCTCTATAGTTTAGCTGGAAGGATGAATGTCTTCCGAAAATTTTCACCGCCATCATTTTCTCATTTTTGCGGAGATGTTATTAATTGCATTAATCACTTGATGCGTGCAAAGACAGCAGTTTCATATAGCATCAGAGCATACATGCATCATAACAAGTGAATGCCACTCGCTGAGCCGTGACCGTGCGCCCGCGCATCGCACTTTCCAATACCAGAGGATTTATTGACTGGACTGCTGGAAAATGCGAGAATCGACTTATTGATTGTTTAATCGATCGCCTTATTTGTTACTTTTACTAGTTAATCTTGTTGCCTGTCGTAATGCTGTTAGGTTTGTGGTAATCTAGCTTACACTTTCGGAAGATCATTCCGTGCTTCGGAAGGCACGTTAAGCCGTTGGTCTTGGCTATTATCTAAGGCAAATAGTCGTTCCATGAGCAATATCAGAGGCTTTCGGCGGCTACATAGCTCTCACACCAGGGTTTATGTGATTGGTTGTCGGCATTACAAAACCCACACAATTCAAAGAAAAAATCTTCAATGTAACATCGTAATATTATACACCGTGAAATTTAACTGGTTGTTTTTGAACATGGGCTGGAAATTGAAAAAAAATATTGCTTCCCCCATAGTAAATGGATCTGCTGGCCGCGCGGTTTTGTATGAACGGGCCATTTTTTTTTTGTCGTTTTACAGCCCATGTTCCTTGGGGAAAGTTGTTCAGTTTAATGGACTGAACACTCCATTTAACGAAAAACAACCAGCTAAATTTCACGGTGTATATCGGCTTAATAAATAAAATCTGTGTTATTGTTGTTGTCATCTCCTTAAGTATTCGAAAAATAATGCATTTAGGTTGAGAAATGAATTTTGGACATTCTTTACAAAAAGAATGCGCACTGTCAAGTGTTATTCAGATATTACTTAGGAATATATTTTTTCAACATCAACATCAACGGCCCGTTACAGTCCACTGCTGGACTATGAGCTTCCTCCACTTAAGTGGAGGGTTTTGCCATAATCTCCACGCTTGGCAGGCGGGTTGGAGATCGCAGATTAAAAGGTTACTGTATCAGAGAGCGTTGCTGCCCGTTCCCTGTTCAATGTGTAGTCCCTAAGTCGCCTCTTACGACACCCACGGGAAGAGTAGGTGTTGATGACAAATGTATTCTACTCTGCCGTCACCACACGGCGAATATATATCTTTTGCTCTGTTAAAATTTTCATATTTTTACATCTACGATACAATACCACTATGATAAAATCTAAATTTCTTCATCAACTTATATCTATATTAAGTAGTTGATGAAGATGTCCTTGCATAACAGCTATGTTTTACAAATAAAAAGATTATCACATATTTCATTTCACCCCTTACATACACGCACGCAATATACAAATTAGTAGTTCCTACTTACTTAGTAGTGCATGTTATCTTAGAGTAGTATCTACTAATACGAGTATTATTGTGATGAGTCACTTTATCAATACACCCCTAGTACTAACTTTAAAGACTGACCCAGTCACATCTTCCTATTTAACAAAAAAAACTGTGGCTTTTTACATATGTATACCAAACTATTAGGTATATACTTTTTAATTTCTTTTGCTAAGTAGGTAATATGTATTACTTATCCGTCAAACAGATTCTTATGAGCTGAAACAATTTTGAGTAATTTTCCACCCGGCTTTCGAATTTTAAAAACTCCATGGCTCATTTTAAATTACACGCAAACCAAGCATGCATACCTTAGTGATTAAAAAATCTGTAATGACGCGGGACATTGTATGCATCTTGGGTATGCATATAAGACTGAAACAATAACTGAATGCAAGACAATACAATGATGCAGCCTACACGATCATCTGCTCATTACCATCTCCGGGCGTGTTTGACACTTTTTAAATATCTTATAATAAGAGTAATTTGCATACAAAAGTAGGCCGTACTAATGTTTTTGATGAGAATAGAGTAACGGGAATTAACTTGAAATTATAATTATTATTTGTGTTACTATTTTCTATCATTTCCTTTGTTTCGGATTCTGTCTAGTTTAATTTAACCGGATCAAATCTTTCTCTTTTAATGAATATCCTTTTTTTTTTATATATATAAACCAAGAACTTGTTATTCTTGGGATAAACAACCTGGACAACAAGCTCAGAGGGGACAACGGGAATAGATCCACATTTCAGGTAAAAAAATCATTCAAAAATTTACCGGTAAAGTAACTACAGTAGCGGTCCTAGAGCTTTCATTATAAATGCAATTAATAAACAATGCATATGTACGTACTCGTACATGCGACGCCACGTAAATCTAATTATATTTAAAATATTTATTTTAATTCTCACCAAGCAAAAGCTTCAGCTGAAATCTCCTTGGAGAAGGCAAAAGACCACTGTTCCAAGTCCTTTTTAAATAGTTGATAACACTGGCACTTTAGAATTGTGATTTAAAAATGTATAAATTGGCGCGTGCGGAGCGGTGCGTTCACAGAGAGACGCGAGTGCGTTCGGCGTCAGACACAAAGCGACTATCGCTGCACCGCGAAAGGCGCTCCTCTATGCTTCATTAGGAGGAAAATTACGACCTCTGGTTATCATCAATACTTCCCCTCGTTTCCCTCAATGTTAATTCTAAACAGCGGGGTGCGGGAGGTCTTTTGTCCTGGTTGGTAGCAAGGAACAAGCGTAGAGCCGGTGTCGTAGTACTTTGCGTGCTACGGGTAAACAGCTTTCATTCATTTGGAGTCGGGTCGCGAGTGGCCGCAATTCCATGGTGTTCCATGGGAGGATGGTCACGACAAGAATGTCAACTGCACTCTTATTTGCGTTAGGTAATCGGTATATATTTAAATATATTTATAACTGGTGGTGTAAAGTTACAAATAGGAAATAAAAAGAAGCAATTTGCCAAACCAAATTAATCTAACTCTACGGTAACTCGAAAGCTTTTGAGTTTATTGATCGAAAATATTTATCAATATTAAAATAAATAAATAAATATTTTGGGACATTTCACACACGGTCATCTGATCCCAAACTAAGCAGAGCTTGTACTATAGGTACTAGACAGCTGATATACATACATAAATAGATAAATATATACTCAAAATAGATAAACAACATCTAGACACAAGACAAACCCAAGTTCTCATCACACAAATGTTTGCCCTGAGCGGGATATACTGGTAGGAATATTAATTTCGGATTTAATTATTTTTCTAAATCTAAAAGTGCACAATTTATTCTTTTGTAGATAAAACCGAGAGCTTTTCTCATTTAAGAATAAGTAAGTTTTTTTATCTACTTAACTTTGTGTTCGCCTCAACTTCAAAAACGTGCTCTATCAATCAGAACTAAGCTCAAGCCTAGTTCAAGCTCTCAAGAGTTGCGATCTAAACTCTCGTATAATTTTTTCAATCATACCCATTCTATTTTCAGCTCTCACGATCGATTCATTTGGCTCGTATCATATCTGGCATTATTGTTGTGAAATATTTAATTCATAAATTACATTTGGATCATTGCACAGATTTTTTCTAGTAGGCTGTTTTGTTTCAACTATTACCAACGCGAACACTTGTAAGCTGGGAATAGAATAAGTGCGTAGAGTAGAGTCAGCGAGTACAGAGAGCTTATTTGTTACTTTTATAACGTTTCACTGATATCAGCTTCAGAAATGACCTAAGAACCTAAAAAGCTTTACATTAAAATTAAAGTTTGAATCGCCTCGCGCTTCTGAACTCTTCGATTTGAATTTTATCATCTTCCGGCAAATTCATTCCCGTAGCTTGATCGTTTCCCTGCAAAATAATTTAATTATTTCAGTTTTTTTACTTTTTTACTCTTTTATTATTTATTGTTTATTCTACCTACACAAGTAAAAATACACATTAAACAAACACGAAGTAAAACGACACGTCAGGCACCACTTATTTTAAAAGAAATTATTTACAGCACGCAGTCTTACTTTTAACAACCGTATCGATCTATACTTCCCATGAAATAGTAAAATGTTTTTTATAATTAATAATAATAATAATAGAGATAAACATCTACAATACTTCTGGTTTTGTTAAGTAATACACACTTTTTATTTACTTACTATATAGCTGACCCGACAGACATTGTCCTGCCATTTTACCTTACACCTACCCTACACCTACCCTTGACCATTTTGTATTGGAAAACTGAATTGTCGTGTTTTTTTCTCACCATTTACTTATTATTTATGTTTTTCACCGTTTAAACCTTCCCTGAACTTCCACAAATATTTCAAGATCAAAATTAGCCAAATCGGTCTAGCTATTCTCGAGTTTTAGCGAGACAAACGAACAGAAATTGATTTTTATAATATAGATTGTTGATTTTAAACGACGAAAGAACGAAGTGCACGCCCCTTATATTACCACTTTAGTAGAAATAGTAATTAGGTCCGAAATGGAGACGTAAACTTTTCAGTAGGTATATAAACTTAAATACGATTTTTTTTGTGCTTAGTTTGTTGTAACAATGTGCCCAATTCAACAATTTGAACACATAAAACCACTTGAAAGTTTTTTGTTTTAGACATTCTCTGATAATAATATCATTAGTCTGTAGCAAAGAAAATACGACAAACATAATCGTTATTTAATGGCTGTAAGATACGTAATGATTACTTTGTACTAACGCAACGTACGTACATACATCACTACTAGGTTAGTAAAACTGTAAAGTTTATATTAAAACATCTTTTAAGCTTTTTTAGCTTATTTATGTATATATGATGCTTTCTTCACAATTTGAACATAATTAAAAAAAAAAAATTATTATTCTTCTCTCACATAGATAAAAACATTAAATGAATATTAATCTAAGACGTACAGTTAAATATGATCTATGTGAGAGACTGGCATCTGTACTAGGATATCCTGTATGACAGATTGCCAGCCTCTCCAACACCGGACCAGGAGGATGACAGGTAAGTACAACTTAAATTACACTAAATTATATAAACATGTTTATGAGAGATTAAGTGATGTATGTATGAGTGTGTGTGTGTGTGTGTGCGTGGGTGCGTGTGTGATTATCATGAAGCAACTTTTCAATAGGTTAAATTAGAATATTTTACCCATAGAAAACCCGGATAATATAATATACATTATAATATAATTTAAACTGAAGGATAACTTAAAATCTTTAGTGTAACTTAGAAACTATAGAGCAACTTAAAAACCATGGAGTAACTTAGAAACTAAATTAACTTGGAAACTATAGAGTATATTAGAAACTATAGAGTCATATAGAAACTATAGAATAACTTGAAATCTTTAGAGTAACTGAGAAACTATAGAGCAACTTAAAAACCATGGAGTAACTAAGAAACTAAATTAACTTGGAAACTATAGAGTATTTTAGAAACCATACAGTCATATAGAAATTATAGAATAACTTGAAATCTTTAGAGTAACTTAGAAACTATAGAGCAACTTAAAAACCATGGAGTAACTTAGAAACTAAATTAACTTTTAAACTATAGAGTATTTTAGAAACCATACAGTCATATAGAAACTATAGAATAACTTGAAATCTTTAGAGTAACTGAGAAACTATAGAGCAACTTAAAAACCATGGAGTAACTTAGAAACTAAATTAACTTGGAAACTATAGAGTATTTTAGAAACCATACAGTCATATAGAAACTATAGAATAACTTGAAATCTTTAGAGTAACTTAGAAACTATAGAGCAACTTAAAAACCATGGAGTAACTTAGAAACTATAGAGTATTTTAGAAACTATAGAGTCATATACAGCATGAAATTTACATCGTTTTGTTCCCGCCGTGTAGTGATAGTACCCGTCAAAATGAACAACTTTTCACGAAAAATAAAATTCATGTGACAAAAAAATTTTTGGTCTCTCCATACAAAATGGGTCGGTCGGGAGTCTCACTTTGTATGGAGAAACCAAAAATTTTTTTGTCGCAGGAATTTTTTTTTTCGTGAAAAGTTGTTCAGTTTGACGGGTACTATCACTACACGGCGGGAACAAAACGATGTAAATTTCACGGTGTAGAAACTATACGTTCGTACGAACGAAACTATAGTTGGATATTCAACTATGGCCACCGTAGTGATCGGACGTGTCAATTAATTAATAATATAAATAATTACTTGCAAAATCGTGAACTAATTCATCTCAAGCACACGAGTCATTTAGAAACTATAGAGTTATACAGAAACTATAGGATAACTTGAAATCTATAGAGTAACTTAGAATATTTTATCCATAGAAACCCCGGATATTTCAAATAGTTGCATTTTAGCTATGCTCCATCATAAGAAGTACGTTTTTCAATACTCGTTCGTGCATAAAGGCTATGAACAATATTGTGAATGGCGATATTTTTTCAGGCAAACCACAGAAACGTTCTAGCAAGGTTCTTATCTTAGCTACCTATAATACATTTCTTTATTTATTTTTCATTAATACTGCATAAATATTTTTTATTTGTATGTACATCGTTAAAAATACGCATGAATATAAACAACAAAAAACAAAGAATCTATTTCTTTTTATTTGAAAATACCAAGCAACCAAGTACGCTTTATTAGAAATTTCATTTAGAGAAGAACTTTTCATACAAGCCTAACCTACAAAACTAACTGACTGCGAAAACACATTGAAATTAAACGAAACACTAAAAATAACGAGCAAAATGATATGATATCCATCACGGTCACAATTTCATAGCGATTTAGCTCCAGCTAGCGGAGTAAATCGGCCGGTTTATTATGTAGCTATTCGAAAATTGAAAAGCCACTTTCTAGAGTTTTCCGGTCTAGAAGCGGCGCGCGCGCATTGCTGCATACGTGCCGGCGGCGCACGCGTCGTCGTACGGTAGCTAAAGATAATGACAGAGTTGGTCTAAAAAAGAACATTTTGATGGCCCAATTTGGCTCTTCTTTAGCCAAACTTTAAAGAGCAATCTTTAAACGTAGTTAAATTTGGGTACCTAACTACAAAATAACACCACCTGAAACAGTTTTGAACAACTTTAAATAAAATTAAATAAATAAATAAACTTTTCAAAGGGTTTCCAGTCACATCACGGTAGAAACTGCTTTCTGGTATTCAAAATTTATTATTATCCATTAAGTGAGAAAAACGTGCCGTGACATCACATGTTACAGGTTTCATAATTAAAAAAAGAAGCTGATTTAGACCAATCAATCCAGTTCCCTATTCTTTACATCAGTATAGTCGTGTTAACAACTTTAATTGCTCAACATTGGTGTCGATTCGGCATACGCCCAACTAAACTAAAATTAGTCCTGTCACTTTCTATCATTTCTAATTGAAAAGGGACCGAAGATCATCGGTTTTGTTTTTGCCTTTGACTTCACGAATAACTGTCAAATTTAGTCTTGTTTTAGTGCCTACCTAAACACCATGACGAATAAAATCCCACTAAAATAAGACTAAATTTGACAGTTAGTTGTGAAGTCAAAGATAAAAACAAAACCGATGACCTTGGGTCCCTTTTCAATTAAAAATGATAGAAAGTGACAGGACTAATTTTAGTTTAGTTTAGTTGGGCGTATGCCGAATCGACACCATTGTAGAACTTGTTTATTTCCCTGTATTAGTTTCCACAAAAGTGACACAGCCAGTTTTCAGAGCTCTACATATTTGCATGATCGTGAAATAATACAGTGTTAGTCTTAATTTTCAGGTTTTTTCCATCTTGTGACGTTTTCAGGATAAACACAATACGTCCTAGAATAAAGGACTTTGGTTTCAGTTGAATGATCAGAATGTGTCATAGGAATGATTAATATGTTTCAGTTACCAGTCATTATTGTTAACGTATTAATCATCAGAATGAGACTATCCCGTCTCCACTGTATTGTTTTTCTTAAGTTAAATCTTATTGATTCAGCTCAGCCTGTCTTATAAGGAATTTACTCCTTAGTAATTGCTTAGGTAAATGAATTTGTCAGTAGATATGCGTAATGTAGTGAGAGCGTGTCGGTATCTAGTAGCTAGGACCGCTGCCTCCCAACTGGGAGACGCGGGTTCGAACCCACCACGTACCAATGTGTTTTCGAATTTCGAATTCATATGTGCGTTTATTAAAAACATCGTGATGAAACTTGCACACTCCTTCGAAGAAATTCAAAGGTTGTGTGTGAAGTCGACCAACCTGCACTGGGCCAGCGTGGTCGACTAAGGCCTAATCGCCCTAATTCAGGGTAGGCTCGAGCCCCTCGGTGGGGACGTATATGAGCTGTTGATGATACGTAATGTCTGTAACTTTTTTAGGCGGTAAGCGATCGTTGTATTTTTTTTCTTTCGTATTTTTACTTTTTTAGGTGAATTGATAAATTAGGTGTAAGAATAGTCAAACTAGTAGCCGTACTTGCAAGTAGTAAGTGAAAAAGTTCTAAAAGAAAGGACTTCTCTTTCTAGCTATTTTGATGTTCAAACATCATACCAAAAGCTGTTAGTTGCATTTGCAAAACCATTATTGCATCCATGGTAGCCATTGGCCTTGGTGTTACCTCCACACTGACCGTGTGGCGAGCAAGGTTAGCCTATTATGTCACGTGTCAATTGCTACAGCTACTTTTTGTGTTTACAAAATGGTATCATTGTTAATTCTCCTGCTTGATTCGACAGCGAATTTGATATAAAGCAGAAAATAAAATAAAATGTCGATCTTGGACAGGACTCGAACCTGCAATTTCCTTGGCTATATGCGCATTACAATTATGCCACCAAGCTCGACGAAATAATAATCTACAAGAAAGATATTGTATTTGTTACCCACCATTAACAAAGATGGGGAAAAGGTAACCTGTCTCTCTTTTTTCTCTCTCTTGTCTAGACTTGAAATTAATGCACGCCTAAAAGCGCATCCAATAATCACCTTGATCTTCGCTCTTTTTTATAATTCTTGAAATACTTTATTACTCAACTACGTACGTAGGTATGAGGAATTTTTGATGTTGGATTGGTTTTGGAATGTTCAAAAGCCATTAAATACAAAGGACAGAAACCAAAATGTTTGACCTCTGGGCTTGTTATAAGGATATCACATAAATGTTGTAATTTTAGTATCAAAGTTCTTATTACTTTCGTCAGAATGTATTTGGCAACACTAGCTGTACTAGTACCTTATTGAAATTTTTGATAACTAGGAAATTGAATGAAAAATGGTAAACCACTTTTTTGGTCGACCTTACAAGTGTAAGTACTCGAAAGATAGGTACTACAAATAGAAAATAGAAATAAGTAAAGGTAAATGTGCGAAAACGAGCGCGTCTCGCCATCAAACTGTGAAGTTTGGCGAGTTATTTATGTTAAAAATGTAACCTTACATTTATTAAAATAATAAAAAAAATAAAAAGTTTCGATGTTATCAATCGATTGAAAGTCTTACAAAACATTATTTTTTTACATTTATTTTGATACTCCCATATAGGCGGCTAAATGCATTATATATTATTTCACAATGTTTCGTGTTTTTTTTTTTTGGTGTGGCTGTTTAAGTCTAAGCCCATTTTGGTTGCTCCCCTTTCCGTTGCAACTGAACCCCAAAAACGTGCGTCAGAGCGTCCAGTAACTACCATCGGCTCACGTTCGCAGACCAGTAAAGTCGCCGTGTTATTGCAAGTTATGGGCCATCACACAATGGCCCTACAGCTCGCTAATGACATTAGCGCCTGGACAAAGCAGCATTGTTTGTTGCAAGCTACCAGGCATGTGCATACATGTACTTGATGTACCCTCGGTTGTAAAATGTATCGCGTAAATAATGCGTTAGTCACCTTTTGCGTTTTGATTGAAGGCGTTGGGACGCTGTATTCTGATACACGGAAATGTTTAATGATAAGGCTATGACTACGATGGTATGATTTTAAAAACGCTAGCAACCTGATGTCGCGAAGGAGGAAGCGTAGGCGGGCGTTCAAAGGTGTAATTTTTTTATGTAAATAAAACCTTTCAAGTCTACTCTTCACACTTCACATCACAATTCACATCACACTAATACTAGTGGCTCTGTGAGCTGTAGACCTCGCGAGTCTGTATATATCTTCTCAAATTTTTTTTTCGCGACAAACATCCCCACCCTCTTGATTTTTTTTATTTTTAAAGTTTATTTGTTTTATTTTATTTCATTTCATTTTATTTTATTTTAAGAAATGTGACCTGTAGAGGAAAACAGCCTCAGCGGTAGACCTTGTAAGCTGGCAACCCCCATAACTCCGTCATTTTTTTAAATTTCCAGAAACTGACTCGACAAAAAAAATCGATTAATTTATCGAACCTGCTCACAAAATTTCACGAGAATCGGTTGAGAAACGCGACCTGTAGAGTGAAACAAACAAACAAACAAATCCACCAACAGATGGACATACAAAAGCAAATTTGGCCAAGCTGAAACAGAGACGCTTTGCTCACTCGGTCAATTATAAATTTGAAAATATATTTGGATGTTTGTTCCGCCTTCACGCTAAAAGTTCTTAGCGGATTTGGATGAAATTTGGAATGGTGATAGTTTGTAACCTGGATTTTTTTGCAGTGACTTAATTAAACTGTACTACGTAACACAAGTGATTAAATGTCAGAATGCTAAATAAGCTGCACTTCTCTTCTCTTTTCTTTTTCGTTAGATTATTATTTTTACAGATCACGTCTGTTAACGAAATATCTAATAATTATGAAGCGTTATTCATTTTAATTTTTTGCTTTACTTTTACGTTTTAACAAATATAAAAAAGTAGAGTTTTGATTTCACTAAATTTTCACAACATTATTCAATCTTACTGTACGTTATTTTGTTATACTCGATTAATGTCTCTGCCCTGTATTCTGGGTGGGTAGGATATTGACGTTTTCCCGCCATCCGCTTGCCGCCATGTTGACGCCAGTTTTGGCGCCAACCTGCCGGCGTCGCAGGGTGCGTTCAGAAAGGTCGTTGTCTCTGGGGGGATTTACATTAGGGTTATGTAATTCAAGCTTTTGGATAAAAAGACGATCTGTATACCGTTGTTTTACTGTTTTCGTGAGAATGTGTTTTGAGATTCAATCTTCATTTTGTTTTGAACTATTCCAAATAAAGGCGATAACCGAAATATTTAAACTTTCGTAATGAATGCTAATCCACTTGCATGTAAATAAGTATGTTTGTCTATGCCCTTCTCTTTGTACTTGTTTAGACTTCGCCATTTTATTATGCATACTAAACATCCATAAAAAACTTCACTATCCAACGTGCTTTTCAGAAACCACAAGTTTAAAACTTTAAAAAATTACAGTTTTCATGATTAGTTTTTGACCTGTTTTAAACATTCAAATAGAACATATTTTAGTCTTATTAGCAAACGTTAGTACTTTTAGTTATTTTATTTCAGTGGAAGTATAAAGCAAGACGTGGCTAGTATTTGGACGATTAAATTATTTCGTATTAAGAAATGGAATGAATAGTTTATAAACTTTTATCTCTTAGTTTCGTCATCACATTTTTTTTTGGGTGAGTTCACTACACAATGTGCAGACTCTGTGGAGAAGAACTCACCAAAGGAACTCCACATGCGTCGCATCTTTTGCGTTTCTTTACTACCGCCTACTGTATTCTGCCACCCCTGCCACATGCCCTATATCGGCTGACACACTATCCCCTTTTCGAACCTTGGGTTCCGGAACTGGGGCTGGCACAATCGCCACTAAGTTACATGCACACATGGCTATAAAAACTGAAAGTTTAATCAGCTGTGTTTTGTTTGATAATTCCAAAATTGTTAAAGTTAACCATTTTTGGATGACAAAATAAGACCTTTAGTGCAAAATTGTTTTGTTTCTTAATTTCATTAAACAAAATCTTCAATATCTTCGATGAGGTAGTATCTATACGATAGTAATAAGAAAGTTGATGTCAACAAAGGCGATTAACTAACATAGGTAGTTGACTTATGTGACGTCACAACATACATTATAAATTATGGTATATTATTTGGTTTGGGCTACATTTTCAAGTAAAAAAAAACTTCAACTGATCACAAACTCTCTCCTCTCTTCTGTTTTTCTTCTTTATGGTTTCTGCTGTCGTCTTCAGCATTCATCATTCATCACTTTTTCTCATTAGATATTTATTTATCACCAGAACAGAGTTATACAAACAAACAAGTTTCTTACTCTTATGCAAGTACAGACCACAAAGAGAGAAGAAAGTAGAAAGAGATTTATCTGTGAAATTATAGGCGACTTTAGTCCTACTATCCTTGGTGATTGTATGTTTATATGACTGGATGTTTGTTTCGCTTTCACGCCTAAACTACTCAACAGATTTGTATGCAATTTGGCAGAGAGATTTAACTAGACTTTTTACGGAAAAAGTCTTATTCCCACGGGAAAATCATGCACAATGCAGCACAAAGCGGTATGCTCCGCTAGGTAGTCATAAAAAGGTTATTTCAATCAATAACGACAGCACTGAAAGTGGTCAATAGGGGATCGGACTATTTTTTTTTCTAAAAGAATTTTTGCTCTATCTTTAAAATTTACCGAGTTATAAAGGTTTGAAATTCAAGATTTGACAGAGAGGCACATACCCACTTGAAACGTCATTTGTTAGTAACGCCGTATAATCTCCATACAAAAAAACATTTTTGAAAGAGACAGACATATTGAAACTTTAAAAAATCATTGTAAATTCGTTTTCCAACCGATTCTGGTTTTTTCTTCGCGAATCGTCTGCTACTAATCTATATTTTGAAAATAATTAATAAAATATTATGGTAAATTTAGGAACAGTCCGATCCCCTATTCCATGCCTGTAGTTCCAATTTAGGACATTTCACAGACACTTTGCTATAAGTAGGTCTTGTACCTACTCGTATGTAGCTGAACAAAGCAAATTAGTTGACACCCGTGGAGCCTACTTTCAATGCAAATGATTAGTGCAGGCGCACCATTTCATTAGGTAGGGCTACCAACCCGAAGAATATAAATGTTAAAATATATTTGCTTATTGCTTTTTTACGGTCACAGTCATGCGAAAAATATATTTTTAATTACAATGTAACTTCTTTTTATTGTGTTAATGCCTATGAGTATTGTAATGTATTCGTTCAATTGTTAGAGAATCCAAAGGCTTAAAATTAAGAATAACTGAAAAGTCACTTATGAAGCAAGAAATTATGTGTAAAATCCTCCAAAGAATATTTTCAATAAGCTTAGACACCAACTTTGAGCTTTAAACGAAAAAAAGTTTTTTTTATTATCATTAATACTTTGAATACAATATAATATACCTTATTTAACCCAAACCTTATTTACACCCTATTTGCCACCTACGATCCTTGTATCGTAATGTACTATTATTGAAGTTGTGATAAAAATAACGTCTTGCTTTTCCAAAATCTGTAGTACGCAAGCCCTACTATCCTACAACTTGACCTACCGTCCTGCGATAATGCGATCCGCGTGCGCGCGCGCATTTGCTAACCGTTAGCCGGAACCGGCTCGTCTGTTCGTACAAATAAACGTCAACAGTTTCCAGTATAAACTGACACTCGACGTTATCAACTTTATTAGTACAGCGAGGTCTAGTTTTATAGTGGTGGGTAGGTCGTCTTGACTTCGACTGTACTTGTTAATAGCATGGTGTAGTTAAACCATAACTATAACTGCTGATATGTATGTTGCTCTGTCGGCTTTATTGAGCTGTGAATGTATACGTTCGTAAAATGTAATTACTTTACTAGTACATAATGCTGATGATTATAATCTTGCTCATCTAGCTTCTTTTACGGAAAAAATATTACCTATTTATTAGATTTAGATAGATTATTTATTTGTGTACTCTTGTAAACAGAACAAATGGTTTCCTTTATACAACGTGTTACAAAAAATAGAAAAAAAAAATATTTTTTACCAAAAGCTTTTAATTAAATGTTCCCATCTCTAGAGATTAGCTGTATCATATGTAATTTTAAGTCAATGCGACTATTTTTACCGCTACGGTTAAAGATGTTTTCATTTCTCATAATCTGAAAGTAGTCCAATAATGACCCCATAGAAAGGATGTAAGTAACTTTGAAATTCGAACCTTTCTTTTTATTATTTTCATAGAAAGTTGCACACGATAAATGGCAAGGCAAAGGAATAGACGTATACGGCCTACAATTAATTATATTTCAATACAAAATAAATAAATCGCTTGAATATACTTTCCTATGCAAGATGAATACAAAATACATGTATTTACCAAGAAATAACAATAAAAGGATTAAAAATAATAAAATAAACCGCATCTTTTTGTCAAAAATCATTATGCTTGGCTGGAAACGAACACGCTCTATAAAAAAGGCGGGAGAATTTTTTTTCCGAAAAAAATGTTATCTGTGGTTACTGGTTTTAAGCAATAATGTTTTGATTCAGATTTGATACATATTTTATTAATTTATGCCAATTTTAACGATGAAATCGTGAAAATTAGGTTAATTACTTGTGCGTGACTTTTCTAAAGTTAATATACAGTGATGTCATTAAAACCAACTGAAAATCTCGCAGTTTGACTATGAAATAAGTGTATTGATGTGTGTGTCACACATGTGATGTCCACCTACCACAGGTGTGATGTCAATGTAGTCCATATATGTTCTTTTTTTACAAATTGAATTGTTTTCTTTCCTCACAATCAAGATGAAAAGCAGAGTGTACACCACGTGGGAAACTGATCAATTCCCTCGCACTATAAGCGCCCTCGCTTCGCTCGTGCACCAAAATACCTCGGGGTGTAATTGATCTGTTTCACCCCTTGGTTAACAATCTACTTACTATTACGTACTACTTGTACCATAATATTCACATTATAACTATTAATTTTGAAATGAAAAAAACTACAAATAAATAAAAAAAGAATTTTTAAACAATTGTAATAATAATAAATTAATAAAATAATGAACTAAAATATTTTCACTAAATTATTTTTACGTGCTCTCTAAAATTGTGCAATCGACGCGCATACATATAAGGTTCAAAGTCAAAGTTCAAGTTCAATGCCATCCTGGCCATCGCCTATCCTTTTTTAGTCTTTAAAAGGTGAAAAGGACGGACGAACTTAAATTAAGGATTAGAGCGTGACTGTTTGAATCGCTACCATTGTCCTTCTATCACAGCAATAGATTGATAAAAATAACGGATAGACACGACGAAGTTATTTTTTGTTTAATTTGTTTAAGATCATATTAATTTGTGTAGTTTCTTGACAAAACAGTGGCATAGGCAAATATTTTTGCAAGAAAATATTCCCAAGAGAAAAATTTTAATAGCGCGAGCGGTGACTCTCCTTTTCTCGTGAACAACAACGAAGAACCTAAGTCGTAGATTTCCTTGCATCATTACAGAAAACGCATTCTTGTACTAGCTGTAATGCAGTATTTATAATGCTTTAAGTATATGGCGGTGTGCTGACGTAATTTAGGTCAGACAACATGACACAAAGCTGTTCAGAAAGATAGCACTCACGCGCACATAATCTGAAACAAATTGCCACTTAAGCGCACTTTTGATTTTGTTTTCAGTTTGCAACTTCCACTTGTTCCTATCAATGTCGTTTGAGTTCATAATTACAATGTTCAACGAAGGATTCAAATTATATAATACCTTAAATTTGGGTGTGTACAAACCTTATAGTCCACACACGGGCCCGGTGCTGGTTGATCGACTTTAAACACAATATTAGGCCCAGTGCAGGGGACTAGAGTCAATTAAAAATTCATGCTCTATTAAATACACCACCACCGTGTAGATTAATTCATCAACAGCTCATATACGTCCCCACCGAGGGGCTCGAGCCTACCCTGAATTAGGGCGATTAGGCCTTAGTCGACCACGCTGGCCCAGTGCGGGTTGGTCGACTTCACACACGACCTTTGAATTTCTTCGCAGGAGCGTGCAGGTTTCATCACGACATTTTCCTTCACTGTAAGAGCGTCGAACTTACATATGAATTCAAAATTCGAAAACACATTGGTACGTGGTGGGGATCGAACCCGCGTCTCCCGGACGGACTTTTTAATTAGATTGAAGTTTAATTTGATTGACTTATCAACTTTCCCCAAGGAACATAAGATAACAGAACACAAAAAAAAAAAATTTTCTTACAACACTAAAATTGTCTCAGTTTCCGGTTTTGTTGCCACGAACCACGGTTATATTTAATATTAGTATCTCGATATTTCGGAACGGACAATCCACGAAAATCATAATACATATATTTTCTTACAAAACTGCGCAGCCGGCTTGCTATAGGAGATGCATTTTTTTAATTTATAAATTTTCCTTATAGTAAGCCATTAGCACTCTCTTAAACGTAATAAATATCACGGTGTCAAAATCAAAAATTATTTATTTCCATATGATGTTATTACATCACTTAGATCCATCATTACATTTTTTTGGGTGTATAAGTGAGCAGCACTCGTATAAAAAACAGAAGCGTTTTTTTTTTTAATACGATCTTGCACTGCGTTTGAACTTGCATGTAGCTGTATTTTCTCGGCAATTTAGGCCTAATTAGACATTGGAGTTAGATATTGGTAAAAAACAGACGTGATCTGTAAAAATACTATTACCTACTATAAGATATATAAGATACTTACCATAGTGGTATTGGTTTCCCGTTCGTTCAGGGGCGCAATCTTGGCGGCTTCAGTTTCCACCTGGTAGAGGAAGTCCTTCGCCTCGGGCGACAGGGTCACCAGGCTGTCGGAGTTGCGCGGGGAAGCCACTTTCACGAGGTGCTGGTACCGGATCTCTCGATTACTTGCTTCGGCTCTTAAAGAACTCACAAGCTTCTTCTGGAAACCCTGAAATGTTTATTTGTTTTTTTTGTTCGGGCTAGACTTTTTCTTAATGGTACTCCATGTATCTATCTATCTACCCCACATCCACCCACTTCTTTATTGCGCCATTTTTCACGGTCCTTTGCAGTTCTCATCCAGTACTTCCCTTCCACTGTCACTATATCATCTGACCATCGGGCTGGTGGTCTCTACTCTATAAAACGTTTATTTATCGTTAAACATAAATGTTGATTTATTATTTTTTAGGATTATGGATTTGAAAACAGATGATGAAATTGAAAAAAGTAAACGTAGTGGTAATACCAAATATGTAACTGATTTTCATTAATCTACGAAAATCTTTAAATATAAAGCCAAAGCCGTCATAAAGTTAAATAGTACCATTTATTATTAACAAAAATAATTGTTTTGATGAAATTTCAAATGTTATTATAAATAAATTAATCAATACCGTCTTGATTCCAAATTTGCGTATAATTTTGAATACTGCCAAATAGGCCGAATCACTAAAGGCTGCACACCTCGCGACGCTAGACAAACGCACAGACTAACAAAATACCATCAAACAAGCTGTTCCTAGCAGCAGTGAGTCAGCTGAAGTCAGGAGATTGTATTAACCTGTGACCCCGCTAATTTGTCAATTGCATTAACCCCGGGTTGTGAGTATCTTTGTCGTTAACGACGTTATACTTGAGAAAAAAATAAATTGGTAAGATGGCTCTCCTCCAGCCAGCTTCTTCTTTTTTGTCTTTTTACACGACGACTGCCCAAAAAAAGGAGTTTGTGTTCAGGGTCCATGTATATATGTATTATATGTAAGTAAGTGTGTACGGCAGTTTATGTATTTATGTGAGTTTCTTTGTTCCACTGTAAATTTTAATGCCTGAACAAATTTGGATGTATGGGGTATCGTTAGAATCCTAACATCAGCCCGAGTGACACTGGCTATCATTTTCTTGGCGTCGCAGTCGTGTTTTAAATTTTTAGATGATTCCGTTTACGACCAGAAACCACCACTTATTAAATTAGAAAAGTCTTCTTTCACATTCATCAACGGCCCGTTACAGTCCACTGCTGGACTATGAGCCTCCTCCACTTAAGTGGAGGGCAGGCGGGTTGGAGATCGCAGATTAAACGGTTACTGTATCAGAGAGCGCTGCTGCCCGTTCCCTGTTCAATGTGTAGTCCCTAAGTCACCTCTTACGATACCCACGGGAAGAGTAAGGGTTGGTGACAAATGTATTCTACTCCGCCGTCACCACACGGCCTCCGCCGTCACCACACGGCGATTATTAAATTATCAGTCATAAGTTTCCTGTTAGACTATTGTCATTATATATCCACTTATCTTCTCTTGGCCATCTTGGATCTACCGGCTATGACAGTCCAGTGTCATGTTGCTGTTGGTAGTAAAAAGAGTACACGTACTTTGTGATCAATGTGATAAGATCCAATCTTTTTATTGACATAAGAATTGGTTCTTTTGAATTTTCATTTACTTACAGTCCATTTGCTTCTTTCTATTTTCTTATTAATAGATTATTTTGAAATAAAGCTTCCGCAGCAACGACGCTTGATTTTTTTCCTATCTTTCGGTAAACCGATCATATTGATATCAATATCATTGTCCAATTGACCGTGTTTTACAATAGTAGCGACGTGTTTACTGCCTTTACAAAGTTTTAAGTATGTTTACTATGGGCTCTGCTATGCGTGCACGCACAATGACCATCATGCAGCCGGTACACGTCGGTTTCATCCAACACTGTTCAGGAAATTTTTCCCTTTAACAATGAGCTCAATGAGGTAACACATAAAGATTTTTTCTGTCATGGAGGTATCCTAACCTTCTTCACTTATGAAATATTTAAGTGGATGAGGTGAACGAACAGGCTGCCAATGAGTTATAAAAATTTTCGATATAGGCAACACAAATAGCATCTGGCCATCTG
Organism: Carpatolechia fugitivella; assembly: GCA_951230895.1. Taxonomy (NCBI): domain Eukaryota; kingdom Metazoa; phylum Arthropoda; class Insecta; order Lepidoptera; family Gelechiidae; genus Carpatolechia; species Carpatolechia fugitivella. Next base: position 13,100,092 of record OX579657.1, read on the forward strand.
GCCAGCAGTGAGATGTGAGATGTCCGCACATATTTATTCTTATTCTTACAAAGTTACAGACTCTATACTTAAATAGAATTAATCCCTATATTATGCTCATTATGGCATACCTCATCAACAAATACGATTCATAAACAAATACAATTTGACCACACTTTATGACTAGAGCTAGGTATTTAAGAAAATGCGCAGTATACGGGAAATAAATTTATTTTAAAATAGCGTTAATTTACAAAATAAACTTGTAAATACAGAACATATAAAAACTGTTAAATGTAAACATTCATTCCTAACTAATTGGAACAGAGGTGGGAAAGAAATATAAAGTAAAGGAGAGCTGGTAGGTTTTTGAAGTCAAATAAGCAGTGATACTTGAATTAAACAAATGGACGATACTTACTCACAAAATAGTAGGTGATACAAATTCAGCTATTAAATTGTTAATCATAACAAATTCATAAAAGTTTCTAAAGTTAACTCATAGAGCTGTGCCTTTTAACGTTGTTGTTTGTTACCACAAAATTCATTTTATTCTATGTTACCTAACTGATACACAAAGTAATCAAGATTACAGAACACATAATTTATCTTAACGTTAAAGTCACTTAGAATAAACTTGACATTACATTTCTTTCGTGAAATGTATGACGGATAGCACTGTATCAAGAAGGTAGATTGCTCCATTGATCACGCAAAGAGCACCAACTGCCAAACCCACCTGGAAATTAAAGAATACGGAAGTTGTTAACATAGAATTCTCAATGTAATAGACCTTCTTAATTGATTCGAATAATCATGTCATATCAATCAATCGAAAAACTTCTAGGTGTATGACCTAATAAATGAAGCACCCCATAAATTTTCACAGTATCGAAACTCCTGCGCTGCACGAATCTAACAGATTCCCGTGATCTTCACAAGTCATTCTACCAATCGGATTTCATGTTTATAATGTCTTCGCTAGCAGTCGCTACTATATAGAATCGTTATCTGTGCAACAAAGCAATCATCGGGCTTATAACAACAACAACATCAACGGCCCGTTACAGTCCACTGCTGGACCATGAGCCTCCTCCACTTAAGTGGAGGGTTTTGCCATAATCTCCACGCTTGGCAGGCGGGTTGGGGATCGCAGATTTAAAAGTTACTGTATCAGAGAGCGCTGCTGCCCGTTCCATGTTCAATGTGTAGTCCCTAAGTCGCCTCTTACGACACCCACGGGAAGAGTAGGGGTTGGTGACAAATGTATTCTACTCTGCCGTCACCACACGGCTTATAACAGCGATCATCATTACTAATTTGATCTTTTTAAAAAAAGTGTCTACTGACCTGCTTTTCTGGGAAGGTGAATTGGTACTGATGCTCTCCCTGATAACCGCCCCAGTAGTGCAGTGCCACTGCTCCCACAGCAATCCACATGAAGACACCCACGAAGTTCATCACGATCTCTGACATCGCCCTGAAATAACACATTTAAAATATTTTTTTCTTGTACGGCAAGATCAAAAAAATAGAGGGCCGGCCACTAAATTGGATGTTTTGATGACGAAAAAACATTAAAGATCAATGGGTGAAGATCTTGAAGCTGATCAAAATTACAGTATCTGTGCTGAATAAAAAAATCTACTTTATCACGAAACATGTTCCGGAATTAAACACACCTTTTGTGTTCCGTGGTTCCAAACAGATATGTGATGGTCTGCACAAGTGTGTATATGAGGTAGCCCACTATGACACCAGACGCAACGATCTCAGCATCAGGGTTCTTCTCCTCATTAAGGTTCCACGTGCCTCCCACTCCAAGGAACTCTCCATTGTAGCCAGTTCTGTACAGAATCAGGATGATGATGTTCAGGACCTGGAGTATTTAAAAAGAAGAAATATATTAGAAAACGCTCAGATCAATAACTTTATATCTTTACCTTTTGTTGTTTCATCTAAAAACTTTAATGTTTATTTTTTTATCTTCCCGTATAAAGAATTATATTATAACTAAATATTTTTATCTTCACCAAGTTTTTATTTTACCAAACTATTCTTATTCTTAGTTTCTAAATTGCATTAGTATATAATCCGAATGTGCCCTCACATCACGCTTGTATAGCTTGTTCAAAATATCTGTCAAACCTACGGGAAATACCCTATTGTGGTTCATTGTTTTGTACATTCTTTATGTGGGACTATATATTAGTTTTTGTTGTTTATTTTCCCGTAGCGTATCTCTTATCTAGGCAATCAATCAGACATACAAGCTTTTCATTCTTACACTATGATATGCATCCTTGTCTACTAACAAAACATTCTTATGATTATGTCTCTTTTTGTAAATTACTGTTTCCTTTTTGTCTTAAGTTTGGCATACTGCTAATCAGCAGTTCCGATTCAAGGGTGGCTACCATATCCGCTTTGAATCATCGCTGAAATATGTATCTTTTCTGTACGAAGTGTTATTTCTAGCTGACTATACGAATGTTTGCTATCGATAAGTGATATCAGCGTCGATAAAATTTCCAACAATAAATATTATGTTGGTAAATCATTCATGTATTTGTCTGTGTTTCTTAATATGGTTAATGTGTCTTTTAGACGTAATGATAAATGAATTATAAAGTACAATACACAAATTTCGTTTGATTTTACCTACTACTGATTTAATTTTGATTCCTTCTGCTGTCTTGTCAGTAAAACATCATCTGATGCTAAAGAAGATTATCTATCTATACCCGCATTATAATATTAGAACCCTTTACACGCACTCGAAAGTTTGTTAATGGATACTACTATTATATATGCTACTATTATAGATAGCCTGTGTTAGACAAAACGATCATCAGAGAATATAAAAACAGACAAGCTAATCATGAACTTAAACAAATTGCAACATGCATAGGCTGTATTTTCCTGATACAAATAACAATAACAAATCTCGAGAGCTTGGAGTACTAGGAGACCATAATACGAGTATAATCATCAATCATAGATCACGTACAGCAAATATTATCGCCAGTAATGGGTTGGTCAAGGTAAACGCAGGCCTAGGGAGTTATTGTGGAGTTGCGTCCGCGCATAGTAATGGGCTACATCTGCGCAGTACCATTATCTATTTACATGCGGAATTTTTTGAATTAGTATTTACAGTGATCTTCCGATGAATGTTTTCTTTTATTCAGCATCGACTCCAAAAATCTGTTTCGAATAGTATCTAATGACTGAGTCTAGGGTGTAATTCCCGGAAAATTTAAAATTTACATATTTTTTTTACATTTTATTACATTACACTCAAAAGTGATATGATTATGATTATTACGAAGTACAAATTGGTGTTTTCTTCTACGTTACCCGACGTAGGAAATGATAGTAAGGAGTGCTTACAAAATACTACATGTTGCCGCTTCATTTTTGCCACATTAGCAATAATATTTTCACGATATGTTTCCGCTTACAACCTTTTACTACACAGAAATACGCTCCAAGACAGGCTAATTATAAAACATTGGCCCCGATGGACACAGTAATGCACTAATCCTAATTTTAAAATCCAGCTATCCTTTTCTTTTTTATAATCAATGAAAGAGAGGAGATAATTCAGATGAACTAATTATAGTATTTTGAATGAATGATAAATTAATATTACCTACGATATTTAAAGAAACAAATAAGGAAAATAAATTATTAGCCATATTGCGTTTATGAATAGAACCTTTGCATCAACAGCAATTCTTTAACATACAAGCGTGTTAAAGCTTGCCAATGCTAAAGTCTTCCCACACCTCGTCAGCTTTTATGAAGCACCAACCGTGTGACTGCTGTATTAGTTCAATTACAATCATTTATCTCGACTACAACTACTTTATCATTATAATTATGATCTTGAGATGAGTAGTAACAAGTATGATTAAGATATCCATTTAAAAACAAAAGTACGGGGTTACATTGTTTACAGTTCAATTTGTGAACTTACTTTATAATATGTTGTTGTTTTAGAGACTTATATCTTCGTTTAACACTCCTCCATTCTGCTGTTGCAGTACTTTATCGTTCCAAGTGCCAATTAAATACAGAAATGTATATCGAATTAAGCTCTGCATTTAGCCCAGTCTAAATGGGTTTTAACTTTAAAATTGTTCTAATAATAAGTGGTTTCTCTTAGTTTCCAACGAATAAGTGTCAATTTTCCAATAAAATCATCTAGCCTATAACGTATTTGAGTTGTGTAAATTGACGTAAAAATATCAGAGGGGCTTTGTGTGTGTCATACTGCTACTGCCACTGTCACCATTGAATGAGACATTTTTTGCTCTAATTTGTATACTCTTCCGAGGTAATGTTGATCATGAACAGTCATTGTAGTACTGATTCACTAAACAGCAGCACACAGCAGGCTGTTCTCATGTAACTTGAATTAATTTGTATATTTTGCCTCATCAATTTTTTCTATGAGAACAGTTTAATTTTTTTTTAAGTCTCTATTCTTATCTCAAATTATATTATCTTCTATGGATATGGATTGCATTGCATTACTTACTGGTATTATTATTTCAATGGTATTGTTTTTATTTATTTTTTATTCTTAATTCCCAGTAAAGTTCCTTTAATGTAATTATGTTAAATATTTACCTAAAATGTGATGAAAATTATGTTTTATTTAATTAATAAGCATGGCTAAAGCTTTGCTAATTTTTGAAGCATTTGAGACTACATCAGTGAAGTCACGAATTGCATTAGCGACATGATAATTTAAAAATCTGAACGCATCATGAAAGCAAGAGAGGAAGTGCTTCTGTTTGAGACTTGGCTTCCTGCGACCACCACAATTAAACTTGTTGATGCGATTGTTCTGTAATTGTCAGCTGCCGGGGATAGAGCAGCCAACATGCCAGAAAGTAGAATCTTACACGACAGCGCAACGCAAAAGATAAATATTTTGTCGTGTCTAATGTTTCTTTTAGCGCCTAATCTGTAAATACGAGTTTCATCTTTGATTTAATGCGCCTTAAATGAAATTATTTTTAATTTTGTTCGCTGTAGAAATGTGTCTGTACAAGACTTATTCAAAATCGACCTAACTATATTAATGGAGCACTTTTAGAACCTTTATTTTGCTCATATCTTTTTCAAAGCTTCATAAAGAAATGTCAACAATTTGATGAAGATTATTTTTGTTGAATTCCTGTTTAACAGTCGTTGTAGTAGTTTGACCAATAACATTGATGGAATAAATTCTGACGACTCACTATCTGCGTCGGTTGTACAACGAATATACACACATCTTCATTACTCTGCATCCAGCCGCGCGTGAGTGTTAACTTCTGACCCGTTGCATGATTAATTTTATCATCTAATTGCCCTTATCCTTCCAGAAATCGTATACCTTGTATATTTAAAACAAAAGATGTATGTATCCGAGAAGCTGAACAACTTCATTAAGTATGAGAAATATTGAAAAATTTACACGTGACCAGGCATATTGTTCAGGTAACAAATTATTATCAAACAAACCCATAAAAACAAACAGAAGCAAACCCATTTAGAATTTCGATATCGTTTAGAAAATATAGAGAGGAAACTTGCAGACTACTGTAAACTATTGGCTCTGTGAGCTGTAGACCTCGCGTATCTAACTTCGTTTTTTTTTTTAATTTCCAAAAACTGACTCGTTAAAAAAATTATCTATTTATCGAACCTGCTCACATAATTTCACGAGAATCGGTTGAAAAACGCGACCTATAGAGGAGAACAAACAGAACGACATACAAAAGCAATTTTGGCCAAGGTGAAACGGAGACGCTTCGCTCGCGTCGCATCATTAAGTATTAAATTAAATACATTTTAAAACACGCCCAATGGTTTTAATTACTTATTATAAGGCCTGATAGAGTCGTCTTACCGGGGTAAGAGAATATTCAAACCTCTCGGAGAGGATGAATTATATGAATCATGAACAGAATAAAATACAAGAGTAGCTCCACCATGAGTATTTGCATCAATGGTATCAGATAACACTGTTTGTTCGTTTGCAACATGTGGGTTGTGCACACAGTCGGAAGGGCGTAGATATTTTAATTGTTCCTCTTAAGATTTTTAAAAAAATTGTTAATGGTATCATGTAGCAAAATTAAAAAATAAAGAAAAAACCTATATAAGCTATGTAAATATTTTTTTTTATTTTGGGTAACTGTCTTTGTTGTATCATTTACACACCTGCTACAAGTAATATGAGTTGATGATAATAGAATAGGCAAAAAGTACTTTTCAAAATATTCTTTCATCGCCTATTATTATAGATAAATAAATTTATTGTTTTGTGCCTATTATCGTATTTATTTATAATATTACAAAATGATCTTAATAACATTGAATTGCATTGAATACCGAAAGTGATGGATTGCTCTGTAGGCGACTCATTAGTTTTATAACTAGAGTTAAAGAAGAGTTTGAACATCAAAATTTAATTTGATTTATTGGTTGATTTATCTAAAGACTAATTAGTAAGAAACTCATTGAAATGAATTAACTGAAGCTATTAGCAGTTTTAGATAAATCTTATTAGTGAATGGAAATAATGGTGAGATTTAGTTGTCAGCTACAAAACCTTACCAGATTTAAACAAAAAGAAAATTTCTAGCGATGTTTCCTTGACCACAATAACATGGCTGAGATTTTAAAAACTACATATTAGACATGAAAGATTTCCATACAATATCCAATCCAAAGGCTAGTACAGAACAAATTCTTACTACTTTCTTTAACAAGAGTCGTTTATTACCTACAAATATTTTAAATAATGGATGGAATATCAACAAGGCGTGGCTTATCAAAGCTTGATATGATAGCGAATGAGGTCACACGACCTACGTTCGATCTAACCTAACCTAGCTCTAATAAAATGACAGGTAGAAACCTTTGCCGATGGAAAAGTAAATTATGATTTACGTATGATATATTTTATCTGGTTTCATTGTTAACACAATTTTATTCATATTAATTTCTCCCCTTATTTCTTTTTGTGTTTATGAAAGGAAAGAAACTGTATCAAATCCTTTCAGAGCGGCGCATAACGGTGTTGTTATTTTTTCGAATGATTTTTCGACGTCCGACTTTCAAAATTCGTTGGTGTCGCAAATTCTACAATGAGTTTTAGTATGTCTTGTTTATTTATAGACTCGACCACAACAAACAGATCATTCCCTTGTGACACCATAATTTTAAACAATAACATTGTAGGTAGTTAGGTACTACCAACACTACCTACTTTGATAGTTTTTTTTTTACTTCAACCAAATAATTTTACAAATAATACCACTGCAGTATTCTTCAGTTTTCTGAAAAAACTATTTTCCTGTTCGGATATCCTTTTTCGACCACAAACTAAATTAGTAATTTCACAGGAAACTTAAAACATGGTCTAAGCTAACTAAGTTGCATGTATCTTCCGCTAATCCCGATGTAATACATCAGCTTTGTATGACTCATTTCATTTGGTTACTCATTCAGCGTACCTGTTACTCATAGTATAATTGATATCACTGTTGGTAGGGTTCATAATTATTACTATAATTTATTATGTTTATTAAGTCACGGTTGAGTTAATGCACGTTGAGAACAATAATATCATTTTGAACCAGATTAGTTTCATTATCATTGACACTATTTATCATGGTATCATCTAAGCTAACGTATTGTTTTGTGATATCTAGTCAGATATTTCAATTTCTAAAACCTATGCGTTATTTTATTAGCACAGTCTTTAGACAACAAAATGTATATTTTTTTACTTCTATTGTTAAAACAGCAGCAAAATTTGTAATCTGTGACCATAGTTTTTGCGCATATTTTAGATTGTTTCGAAAATAGCTGCTCTCGCAAAAAACACACTAAAATACTTCCATATAAAAATCAATAATATAACCAATAACCATCCAAATCGATGCTTCGTAACTTTCGTCCAAATCGATTCAGCTTGAAACTCTTGCAACAAAACCACTAGGAGACTTACGATTTTGAATGCTTTCACTACGATCGTCGCTATCGTTTGCACAGACACCATTTTCACTATTCTATGTTACTTGATCACTTCAAATATCACCACACTTTGTTCCAAGTTGCACGGCTTTGTTGGTTAGTGTATCGTCACTGGCTGATTTGCGTTATCATGTCCAGGTTATCAGCACACTCACTTGTAATCTTATCTTCTTCAGCGAATTAGTAGGACATGCTGCTATGGCTTGCCTGTACATTTTTGTTAAATACTGTCCAATACCTTTGTCTATAAGGTCTTTTTTGACTTGGATGGTGTATGTGGTGTTATCTTTGCTGAAGCTACTATTTCTCTTTAATTTTGCTTGTTTCTCGTAAAAATTGTACTTACTTTTGTAATAAAAATATTTGAAACGGGAGCGTTGATAGTTCAGTCATACCTTATTTAGTTTTTCGTCAGCGGATGTAGTTTTATTAAGAATTATATTCGTTTATTACTTGGCATTTTTATGTTCTCAATTGCCCTTTCATACCATAAAAATCAATCCGAATAGATCATGCCGTTAAAAATTGAATAAACAACCAAAGTTAGCATTGCAAGTACTTAAGCTGTTTATACTAGATGAAGGTTGAACCCATTTGCGGTCTCATGGAGTAAAAAATATTATGGTTTGCGGATACATCCGTCGAGCAGGGATACACTCTTCGAGTTTTAGTCATCCTAATCCGACAATATTGTAATGAAGCTGAACGGTACAAAATGTGAATCTCACTTAAAAAACCTCGACAATATTTTAACGACTATCTTCATAATATATAACATAACGTGTTAATTACGAAACCTCGTGAATCTTAACAACTTTTATTTTATTTTTTAAATATATATTTTACACACGTTGCCACTACGCAGCTCCATCTTCCAGTGTCAGCACCATTTCCATCAACAACATTTCGTTTCACAATTATCTTATTACGTAGCTGTAGAAACGTTTATTTTTTACTAAATTGACAACGTTGTTAGGTGTTGTTTTATTTAAATATTATATACTAACTATATACTAACAAACATGGTAGAGTTAGGATGCTTAAATTATCGGGAAGTGTATTATTATTTATTTGAAACGGAAACACTCACGTAAAAATGGAAACTTTGTCTACTTTGTGTTTGTCTTTGTTTTGGAAGTGTATTGTATCGTACTATGATTGTGTCAGCACTTTAGCACCGGTTACGAGTCTTTTGATACTGACTAATTCAGATTACATTGCTGTATTTGCGTCGCTTTTCGGATGGCACACTAGTACTGCAACAGCAATGCCTGAGTAAGCAATAACTAAGTTAGCATCTGATATTTAGAAAAGTGTAATTGGTGCTTTAGTGTTTTCGATATGTGTCTATGATACTTTATGAGGACCACCATAGTGTACGCCTCAAGTGATGAATCTGTATGGCTAATGATTATTCTTCGAACTCAGCTATGAATCTTGTTTTGCTACTTTATTCGTGACTTGACTAGATGGAAATCTTTAAGGTGTATAATTACGAGTATAGATGTAACTTGTACATTTCCGACTTTATTAAAGAAACATTATGTGAAAACAATGAACATTTCTTGTAAATTTTATTTAAAGCTCTTATATTGGTGTAGATAAAAGTAAAAGGGTACGAATGGAAATAAGTCACATTATAACCCAATTTTTATAACTGTGCGCCTGTCAACGTCATAATATTTGCATGTTGGTAGGTTTGGTATCCGTTTTGATAGGCGTCGGAGGAGGTGGGGAAGTAAGCGGGCGGGTGAATTCAATGCCACCAACATGACGACTTTGACAGCTCGAAGCGCACAGTTACAATAATTGAGTTATACCAGTATTTTTTTTAAACGGTGTGACATGTTTTTGTGTCTCTTCATCTTCATTCCTTTAAAATTCCTTTATCTAGATATCTACCTCAACTTGTCAATGAAGTCGTGATGAACCAGTAACAAAATTATCTTATATCAGGAGTTTTATCATTGCCGAAGCATCTATTTCAAATCAGGCCTTGTAAAGCGCTTTCAATGGTAAATTATCATGGATGTCTACTTCCTTTTCTGGCCCAAATACCTTTTAGTTTCTGTCGCATTCATACAAAGGGCTTTGTGCACAGATACCGGTGATCCAAATACCAGTTAGCTGTTCACCGTCATTATCATTAGAGAGCCGCTGTGACAGAGTTACTGTACTTATGATTGTAATCTCTGTTAGCTTAGTATGCTGCTGTTTAAGTGATCTACTTTTGTTTAAAATTTGTCTATAGTTATTGTGGTAGTGTCTTTATTAGTACGTAAATGCTGACATTTCAATCACAGACGTATACTCCGTGTTAGCAAAATGTCGCAAAATCTCTCGCATGATGATCCGCCCACGGAGACAAATACCATGAAACTGAACAACTTTTGTTCCACAACTTTTTTAAATTCGCAAAAAATAAGAACTTTCATACTAATTGACTCGATAGCTGATCAGTTTGTATGAATAGTTTATTTTTTAGATAACAGCCTCCGTGGTCGAGATTTCGACGCCCATTTCGGAGGGCCCGGGTTCGAAAGTCAACTAATGAAATTCTACGGTGTACCTATAGATAAACACATACATAATCATTTATATAAATAACATCCCGACGCAAGGCAAACATTTCCTCATCACATGAATCTTTACCCTAGGCGGGATTCGAATCCGCTGCTCTGCTTCATAGGCGTATACTACCAACTAGGCTACGAAGCCGTCAAATGAAAACCACATAGCCGTAGGTACTATAACTAAATTGGTAACTGTAACCGTAGTTTAACTACTTTGTCACGTGAAACGTTAAAACAATGAATCCGACTCCCTTATTTTACGCATCGGAGACCTTACGACATGCCTTCAGAGTTTAAGAGTATTTTGGACACAGACTAACTAATCAAAAAGGACTCTGCTTGCTTTTCTTTCGGTCAAAATTAGGAAAAAAAATAGATTAAATAGGTCCTAACATTTATGAGACATTTTACGGGCTTACCACGGTAAAATGTCTCATAAATGTTATGATAATGACCGCGAAAGTTTAAAATTAAACAGGTCCTATTACACAGTACACAGGTTCTGATAACCAAAATTTTTTGTGCATATACAGATGAGTTGATAGCTATCCAGAGACAGATTCTGTCTTTCATTAGATATAGTTCTAATTTACACAGTAATATAGTTTCCAAAGTCTTTTAGGTGTAGTGTAGATAATGGAAAAAAACACACACAACTAGCGAAAACCACAGGGAACCTAGAATTTCTTTATACTATCCTTTTATATACGAAATTTAGATAAAATTTTTTGACGAACACATACTGGTATCAAAATTTTCAATTGAATTCAGTACTTACCTACATTTTTTTTTACTTAAGCGGACTCCTTTCCGGATACGAGTCTTTGATCAGAATGAATGTCGCAAAGGCCCTTGGTGTTTTGTTCTAAAGGAAGTCAGATTTGGTAATGCTTCCAAATGGAAAGTGAAAATTACTCATTTAGGACATGGTTAGTAAGACACGATGGGTTTTCGAAACTGATTAAACTAAAGGACAAACTAGACTTGAAAATTGAACTTGAGACTTGAGAATATAGCTGATATTTAGCGCTTATGCAATCTGTATAGGAGAACTGTTGACGTATTGTCTATCTTAGGAGAACGTCTATTAGCATTTTTAGCACACAAACATTTTTAATGAAAACAATAAACGCAGTGACTCATTTTCAGAGCAAGCGTATTTCCTATTTATGTTTAGATGCTTATGCTTATTTAGGTGGATTGGATACTAAATACATTTTGCAAATTCTTCTCAGGCTGCAGTAATTATGTATTAGGAATGGAATTATTCAACCAAATATTCACAAAATATCATCATAATCTAAACGTAAAATTTAAATGAAATAAGTATTGTTCCTATTTCAAAACAAATACCAAGTTACCAACAAACTATAGCCACAAAATAAAAAGCGCGCCGCTATACCTACTTTGTGCTATCTATGGCTTTTTGAGATTATTCTATTCTATTCTATTCTATTATTCGATGAATCGATGTATGTTACACTACACCTAAATTCTGTTAATTGTATTTCTTTTTCCCCTAATTTCAGGAGCTCGGCCTAGACATCACTGATGAGCAGATCGCAGAACTGGAATCAGCAATCCACGACATTGACTACGCATCCGCTGCTGAGCACGAGAAGAAGGTCCGCCACGACGTCATGGCCCACGTGCACACTCTAGCCGAGCGATGCCCACGCGCAGCCCCGATCATCCACCTCGGAGCTACGTCTTGCTACGTCGGGGACAATACCGATCTGATCGTCCTGAAACATGGGCTGGACTTACTTCTTCCTCGAGTGGCTGCTGTTATTAGTAGACTGGCTAGATTTGCTGATGAGTATAAGTAAGTTTTTAGCTTTCGCGAGTTCCTTTTAATAAGTAGTGGTTTAACAGACCTACAGTACCGGTGACTATGGCTTATTCAAGAGACTAATTCGAATCGACGGGATCAAAACGAACAAGGTTTATTTACCTAAATTTAGTATCTCATAATTAGACCTAGAAATAGGTATCTTCTTTGCATGAAATTGTAATCTAAGTAGTTCTTTTTGACTGGATTATCTGTTATTTTTATAATTTATGGACCAACCTTTGTATTCTAAAACAAGAACCTCCTTGCTTATATTAACTTGTAAATTATTTGCCTCATCTTATTCCAGATCTCTCCCAGTGCTCGGCTTCACTCATCTTCAACCTGCTCAGCTTACAACGGTAGGCAAAAGAGCGTCGCTTTGGCTAAGCGATCTCCTTATGGACGAACGGGCTCTATCCCGCGCAAGGGAAGACCTTCGTTTCCGAGGAGTCAAAGGTACCACAGGCACTCAAGCTTCCTTTATGACACTGTTCAATGGGGATAGTGCCAAAGTACGCGCACTGGACAAGAGAGTGGCTGAACTCGCTGGCTTTGACAAACGCTACATCGTCACTGGACAGACGTACTCCAGGAAAGTTGATCTGGAAGTCATCTCCGCGCTATCTGGTCTTGGAGCGACAGTGCACAAAATGTGCTCTGATATTCGTATCTTGGCGTCTCGTAAGGAATTAGAGGAGCCGTTTGAGTCGACCCAAATTGGATCCAGTGCTATGGCTTACAAAAGGAATCCAATGAGATCTGAACGTTGCTGCGCATTGGCGCGTCACCTGATCACTCTCCATTCCAATGCTGCTAATACCCACGCAGTTCAGTGGTTGGAGCGTACTTTAGATGATTCAGCCAATCGTCGCCTCACATTGGCTGAAGCTTTCCTAACTGCTGACGCCGTTTTACTAACCTTGCTAAACATCTGTCAAGGAATGGTCGTTTATCCAAAAGTAATTGCTCGTCATATAGCTCAGGAGCTACCTTTCATGGCGACTGAAAACATAATCATGGCCATGGTACAGGCCGGAGGAGACCGCCAAGTTTGTCACGAGAAGATAAGGGTACTCTCTCATGAGGCAGGAGCTCAGGTTAAACAACATGGAAAAGATAACGACCTGATCGAACGTATAAAAGCAGATTCCTACTTTGCTCCCATTATTAACAATTTGGATAAGCTTTTGGATCCCTCTACATTTATCGGTAGGGCACCGGAACAAGTGACCGAGTTTATTGAGGAAGAAGTAGATGCTGTTGTTTCAAAGTACTGCGGCGTATTGTCTGAAGTAGAGAAGCCAGTTTCTCTAAACATTTAAAATCTTTTGAATTATGTAACTCTGTTTGATTGCTTCTTCGTATTTTTTTACTTTTAAAAACTTAGGTATTTAAGGATAAATGAGATAAAAACATGTTAAATTGAATGAAATATATTTACAAATACAGCACTTTGTTTCTATATTAATAAAATTTATAAAAATACAAAATTATGACTTCACTATTTTACACAACATAACAAGCTAAATGAACTAGATAATGGTAACTTTCGTAGTATTAACCGATGATGCCGAAGATTTGCTTAACCTAAAAGATGATTGATTGGGCGAATGAACAAAATAAATAACTAGGACATAACATTAACAAAATCGAACATAATAAATTAGAAGCTTCTAGTAATTTAATAAACAGAGACAGAGAGACGCATGAACATTGTAATTGTTACTGAGAACAATTTTGTGACCTTTGATTATCACAATTTGGATGGCACGATGAGATTCGTATGGCCGTTTATGGCACCTAATTAAGAAAATTAAAGCGAGTTCGTTAGTAGAGTATCACCTTGGCAGGCTGGACCTTGACTGGGCCAGTTGCAAGCTCCTATGCTCGGGTCAAAACTCAATTGAATAGGGCAGTTGAATGTGTGAACAGTGAACTTCTGTTTCTTACAGTCCCATCTGCACGCATAGAACTTGTTACATTGTTTTGGATGACGGAAGAGACCAGCTCTTTGACAGTCGGGCAACTCATCTCTGCCTCTAGTTACTGTTCCTTTTATAACTACATCAGGAGCTACTTCTTGGTTCAAGACGACAGTTTTGTAGGTAGGAGCGACAGTCACAGCCTTAACACGCGGTCTGATTTTGACCACCCTCTCAGTAGAGGAGTACACAGGCGTGCTAGAAACAAACTCCTCGGAATAAGCCTGCTTGCTTATAGGTGTAATTTCAACACTAGAATCCTGATAGAAGGAATCGTCAGGAACTATGATAGGATTGAAATCAGATTGGGCAACTGTCTTTACAGTTTGTAATCTGGCAGATTTCAAGGCCCATTCATTACCCTTGATATCTCCGCGACCGTCTTCGTAATCATTATCAACACTGTAGTCGTCGTAGTCTTGTTGCACTTGAACATTCGGCCTCTTTCCTTTAAGAATAAGAACAGGAGATTGACAGCTACATACAGCTCCCAATTTTCTGACTAGCAAGGGGTTAAAGTCGTTAATTTTGGTAACAACAGCCACCTTTGGTTTTGTCCTCCTCGCTGGTACTGGGGACACTTCGACTAACTCCTGTTTAATTGGAGCATACGTAGAAGTTACAGGGGCAGAAGTAGAATAACTCACAGTGTCTGATACAAGACCCGCGTCAGTGCCAATGGTTCCATAACCTAGCAGGTTGGACTTTGACGTTAAAACTACTATATTTTGCTTCCTTTGAACAGGCGCTGACGTGGATACAATCGTTTGTTCTTGATAGGGATTGACTGCTAATTGAGCGCTCTTTAGACCATAGCTGCCAAAGCTTACATTATCTTCAATAGGAGGTAAGTATTCGGGCGCTTTGAATGTAGTAGATTCAACTGGTGGCAAATATTCAGGAGCTTTCGTAGTTGATTTGACCCTTGGTCTTGCAGTTCTTGGAGGCAAATATGTTGCTGTTACGGGGGGTAAGTATGTGGAAGTTACCGGAGGTGCAAAAGTTGAAGACACCGGAGGCAAGTAAGTTGACGAGACTGACCCAGTAGTATAAGTTCCTGGTGATACTAATCCGGCGTCTGGTCCTACAGTACCGAAACCAAGTAAGTTGGTCTTAGGTGTAGAAGAAACAGTAACTTCTTGGTAAGGATTAATATTATAGTTATAGTTATAATCCTCGTTGTTATTAAATCCAAAACTGTCGAAATTTACAACTTGGCTAGTTCCATCGAAAGGAGGCAAGTATTCAGGAGCTTTTGTTGAGGGTTTAGGCCTGGCAGTTGTGGATGGTGGCAAGTATGAAATATCTACCTTAGGAGGCAAGTAAGTAGGAACTTTAGGTGGTAAGTAATCGTGCACAGTATATTCTGGCTGTGGCGGTAAATATTCAGGAGCTTTCGTTGGAGGAGGAAGGTATTGCACAGTCGTAGGGAAAGTACGAGGTTTGTAAGTCGAAGTGACAATTGGCCGGGCAGTAGTCGAAGGTGGAAGATATGCGTTTCCAACTTTAGGAGGCAAGTATTCTTCCACTTTCTGTTCTATTTGAATTTCAGGAATTGACGAGAAATGGATAGACTCAACTGTCTTTGGTTGTTCTACATGGGATGTTGTGAACGAAACTTGTTGCAATGAATCTGTATTTTGATAATATTCTACGGGTTTGTAGTCGTACTGATCTTGAGCTTGGTGGTATATTAAACTTTCCTGAACTACAGGAGCAGTGGTAGATGATATGGAATGCGTCTTCGGTGGAACGTATTGCGGTGCTTTATACTTAGGAGCTTCGTATTCTGAGTAATGATCTTCATAAATAAGTGTTGATGGAGTTGATGATACAACGACAACGTTCTTTCCAGATTCTTGTTCATTCTTTGTGTTATATTGATGGTATGTTTGATGGGAAACAAGACTAGCGTCAGAGTATGACTTAGCAGCATTCAAAGTTTGTAATGATTCTCTCTGGATTTCAGGTTGGTTGTAGGAATAATCGTAATATTGTTGCTGCTGCTGTATGTGATTAACTTCATGTTGTTGAACTGCTGGTAAATATGTTGGAGCTGGAGTAACGTTTTGGGTGAACTTCAGAATGGGATTATCATAAGTAGTGACAGCAGGCTGCTGATACACTTGCACTTTAGGAGCTGATTTCGAAACTGGAATATACTTCTGTGTGTCGATGTTGTGATAAGTCTCTTGATAGTAAGTTTGGGGTTGGTAAGTAGAAACTACAGGTGCTGGAGTCGTATACTGGATAACTGTCTTTGGAGATTCTTCAAATCTCACAGTCGGTTGCTCATAATGATAACCTGATTCGGAGTTGCTGTAGGTGTTTACCTTGCTAGTTTCGACTTTATGTACCGTTTCATGACTATATGTTTGAGGTTGGTAAGTGGTAGTTACAACAGGTTGAGCTGTTGTGTATTCGACTGTTTTAGGTGTATCGTATTTGTAACCAGAATCAACTTGCACGGGAGGTATATATTTGTTTGATTCTACTTTGTGAATCGTCTGATGACTGAAAGAGAGTGGCGATGGTTGGGCATAAGTAGTAACAGGTGTTACGTTTTCTACGTATTTCAGTATAGGATTCTGGTTGTATGTAATCGCTGGTTGTTGGTAAGTGTATTCCACTGGAGCGGGAGTAGACGATACAGGAACATAGTGTTGCGTTTGGTGAATTATCTGATGACTGAACGTTTGAGGTTTATAGGTTGATACAACTGGTGTTGGCGTGGTGTATTCAATAACAGTTTTTGGTGATTCCTCAAATTTTATTTCAGGCTTAGGGTAATCATATCCTGACGAAGGTTTTTCATACTTATAACCAGATTCGTAGGAAGGCTGCTCATATTTGTACCCGGGTTCTGAGTAAGTCTTAACTTGACTAGCATCAACTTTATGTATAGTTTGATGACTGAAACCTTGAGGTTGGTATTTAGTTACAACAACAGGTTGAGCCGTAGTATGCTCGAATACAGCCTGAGGCTGTTCATAAGTTACTGTAGGGTAAGCGTATTTATGTTCAGTTTCTACTGGCGGAATATAAACGTTGTTATTTTGTACTTGATGAACTGTTTCGTGACTAAAAGATGAAGGCACATAAGTACCAACTGCTGGTTGTGTGTATGTTACAGGAGGTCCAGTAGTGTAGGCCACAACTTTCTTGAAAGGTTCTTCAGTCACTGGGACAGGCGTCGAATAATGATAACCCGACCCTACATTGTGAACCGTTTGTTGAGTATCACTGAAACCTTGTGGTTTAAATGTAGATACTACTATTGGTGCTGGTGTCGTATAAGTAACTCCCTCTTCGAATTTTATATCTGGCTTAGAATAAACATATCCCGAAGTTCCTGCTTGGCTATTTGAACCTTGATAGTTGTATCCTTGGTTGTTGTATCCTTGATTGTAGTCAGTATTCTGTACATTAGGGGTGACATACTGCTTGACCTTAGATACAGTTGGTTGTACGTATGTGACTGCAGGAGGAGAATAACCAAATATCTGTTTAATATCGGTTTTAGGAGCCTCAGGGACATAAGTAGTCTTGTACGTTGTCACTGGAATTGATGTAGTGACTGCAAAAGGCGTAGCCGTTGTAGGAATACCAGAAGAAGTTGGAGTAGTAATAAAACTGTAGCCATCGAGGTTATTTCCATCAGTTCCGATATGATTAATAGAGACACCTGAGTTATGAATAACAGGCACGTGACCGTTGTTCAAAGTATGGTGAACAACTTCATGGCCAAAAGACTTTGTCGAACCAGCATTGTAGTTAAACTGATCATTGTAGTTGGCGTCCACTAATGTTGTCTTTCCAACAAGTCCTACATTCACAGCCCCGGCGGTCAAAGTGTGAGATGCACCAGTGTAAGCTTTAGCACCACTTAAGTAGCCGGAATTACCACTGGCGTAAGCATTACCATGTTGAATTTCAATATTCGTTGAAGATCTTTCTCCTTCGCTACTTCCGATATGACCGTCGGCTCTGTATACACCAGCGTTGTATTTTCCCGAATTATCATTAGCATAAGAGCCGGAGTAATCAGCATTGTACGATCCGGAATATCCATTATTTACAGATCCGCTTTCGATGTAAGTGCCAGAGTTATCGTGCGCATATTGACTGTTATAATCATGATAGCCAGAATATCTTCCATAGTCATTGTAATCATTATGTTTAGAATCAGTATGGACATAAGGGACAACGGGAGAGTCTACATGTTTGTAGGGTTCCGCATAGTCACCTGTAGGGTCGTGAATGTAGGCACCTGAATTGTCAGCATTATAATCAGAATTTTGCAGAAGTGACTTTCCGTTTGTAGCAAAAGATGCTGTAGCGTATCCATTATATTGTCCATTTTGAATACCTAATCCTCTATGCGAGCCTGTAGGGTCGTGAATGTAGGCACCTGAATTGTCGGCATTATAATCAGAATTTTGCAGAAGTGACTTTCCGTTTGTAGCAAAAGATGCTGTAGCGTATCCATCATATTGTCCATTTTGAAGTCCTAATCCTCTATGCGAGGCTTCACCCTTTGTCGGTAACCTGTAATCATCTAAAATTATAGATCCACTACTATACTTAGTTGGTTGTACTAATCCTACATTGGCTCCAACAGCTAATGCATTAGAACCATCATTATGGCCAGTTTGGAAACCGTGTCCAGCGTATTCTTGTGAAGCGATGAAGTTAGAGTCCAAAGCGTCTGCTTGGGAGAGGAAGCCGTTTTGTATGCCGACGAGATTATCCAATGAGGCTCCGGATACTAGACTCTGGTGAGCTGCGATGTTGATTGAATCCGCGCTCTGGCCTTGGAAACCAGCAGCACCTGCAAATAGAAAAATACTATCAGATTTACGTATAGGTTATTTTAATTTTACACATTACAAGTAACTGGTTTCAAAATCGTTTAATCTAAATTAAAATGGATTTCGAATGTATTCCTTCCTATTAAGATAAAATTGTTGTTAGATGTTTGTCGCTAAACTCACTAGTTAGGGCAGCACTTCCAAATCCATAGGCTTCAGCTTCGTATCTGGCGATGTTTCCACAGGCAGGCACCAGCCAGGGCCAGTCACATTTGAGCTTCTCTGCATCGAAGCCCAGGCCAAAGGGGCAGCGGAACTCGTAGGCCGTCAATGGTGCCTTCCCGTGATCGAGACAGGCGAAGAACCAGCGGCAGTTCTCAGGGTCCGCGTAATAACCTAAAGTGAGAATTTGAGAAAGGTTTTCATAGATTAATTACCTAGGTTTCATGAATATGACCTTGATGATTAAAACTGCTTGTAAATAATTTTTGCTCACCCCTGTAGGGATAAGCCTCCTATTTTATATTCCAGACTAAATTCAGACGTGGCTTTAGGTTGGTGATGAAACTTTATGATAAGCTATTTTGCAGTATACACATAATTTGCAGCCTATCAGGTTAGGGGTATTACTAAACTTACTTTGTTAGTAGCAACTTCACTTCTCGTGACATTATCTTTCTTTAGAATACTAAATTATTTGACGTACCTTCATGTCCCGGACAGATGAAGCGCGTTCTTGGTACGGGTGCAATTTCAGACGATCCAGGGCAAGCCTGCGAGTCCGGTAAACTTCCAGGCCATACGCACACCTCGTAACGAGAGTCGAAAGCCAAACCAGCTGGACAGTCGAACTCAAACACCTGTAATTCAGATACAATTCAGTTTTTGCCTAAAATTTTGCGAGATAGTAAGCAATCATCTTAACCATCAAACGAGGTTGGTTGTATTACATGCAACCCACACGGTAAAAGGAAAACCTTCCAGTTGTTCATTCAAATCATAATACAAATTAACAATCTCTCCTTATGTCAGTTTATTGATTGGCGGCTCAAAAATTCACACATCTTCGTTAAGAAGTTTGTATCCTATCCAGTAACTAACTAGTACAGCTGTGACAAAAGTTGAATTGGCTTCCAAATTGTCTTTTAACATCTTGTCTTCTCGCCTTTTAAATGCGCCCTTAGCTTCAACTACCACATGGACAATAAATACTTACAGTGTATTCAGGAGAGAGCTGATCGAACTTCACGCAGCGATAGAAGCGGGCGCAAGAACGAGGGTGCACGAAGTAACCTTGGCGCGAACAGGAGAACTCCGTACGTGTGTCCTGGAAAAGCAAAATAAAGAATTGATTTGTCCACTGCTTTTAGGGCAGGTTCGAGCACTGGTAGACGCTGACAGAATATTCACACCCCTTTAACAGAAAACGCTGTTCTAACAAATCAACAAACAAATGTTTAAGTAACAAATGTTTTTTATATTTTCAGCAGATTCCTGATTTAAGCCCAAGACACACAGAGCGGGAACGGTGCGGTCCGGGGCCGGGACAAGCAAGATGGCGCGGCGGCGGCGGCGGCGCTATGCCGAGCCGCGCTCTGTGTGACTTGGGCTTTAATCATTGCCTTTGGCACTACACTAGCATAAACATGAAACAGAGACTTGCTGAGCATTTCATTTTCTTAATGTAATGCGCCCAATTCTTGGAAATAAGCTCCATAATACCATATTAAAAATTATCTGAAAAATAAATTAGCAGCTTTGACTTGCTTGATCTTGAGAACATACCTCTCTGATGGAGTGAATTACGCCATCGGAGTCCACGATCTGCGTGATGCGATAAGGTGACACCTGCAAAGCATCCAGTGGGCGAGCGTGTCCTGGAGCCGACAGGATCTCCTGCTCCAAAGATCTGGAAGTATTATGAAACCAATTGAAATCAAAGGTTTCTTTCATACATCTAATCTCCTTGCCCTTACTATTTTTCTGATAAAGAAAATATCAGCCTGATTTGTTGTGTTGCATCGATGTCATGAAATCATTTAACAGAGTAAATACCTTATTGAAATATGAAAACAAGCATGGCTTTTTATTAAAGAAGTAAATAAAACATGAACTATAAATAAAGTTCAGAAGACTTCCAATAAAGTTTAGAACGGTCAGCTTTTGCTACGAGACGGGAAAATTATGCAATGCCTTGACAAGGCACATGTACATAACTGCAATGTAACCTATGTAGATCCTAAGCTACGTGTAGCATAAATAAATAAATGAATAAATAAATAAAACGATGAAAAGAGCCAAAATGAAGGGAGAAAAAAAGAACAAGTCAAATTGTGATCAGCTGGGTCCAATTAGTCTAAAAGAACTCAGTGCTATAATGATTCTCTGATTTGTAGCGACAAATCGGCTAGCGAGCCGAGGTATTTCGTGTTTTTGTTTTTCGGCGTCAAACTATTAAAACCAAGGACAAGGAAAGCTTGTTCACCGTTGATAATTAAGACTCACCTCAAAACAGCAGCTCTAGGGGCTCTGCTCTGTTGGTTGAGCACTTTAGCCAGTGATGTCTTGAGCGTAGGTCCACAAGGAGTCTCCGAGTCCTTGTCAGCCTTGTGGAGGGCCAGACCAGCCAGTCCTCGAACTCGGGCGTACTTCCCCTTGACGTCTACCGATGACGAGTCTTCGAACGACATCCAGGTTGTGTCCCTGAAAATCAGCAACGCAATATTGAGTTAGGGCGTGTTATTCATCCAAATGTGCACTGTTGGATCCTGATGAGGTTTATTTTATTCTACTCGTTTCCTTTCAAATATTTGAATCATGCTTGTACGCCGAAACTTTGAATTATTTTTATTTGTGGTGAGCTTTTTGCCCAGCAATGTGAAACAATAGAGGCTACAAAAACAAATAGTAAGTTTTAGCTAAATAAGTCTAATCCGATATACCTATGCATTGTTTTTTTGCTCACTTGGGACGTTAAATTAGCAACAGTAATGATGACTGGTAGTTATTATCTTACTTACTTTCTTTTGAAGTGCACTTTAGTATATCGAATATAATTGCTGCACGTTGTTAGATTATAGTATTCCTTAAATCACTTCAAATCCATAAGTTGCTAGACTTCAGGGGCTTACAAATACCTACATATTTATTATGTTTTAGAAATGGTGAGTATTTAGAACTATATTTTTGATCATGTTTCAAAAAAAGAAAGAAAATCTTTTTCTTTAATTAGTTTTAAACATTCTTTGGTTGTTGTGACTGGCGAATTGCCTGTTAAATAAACGAAAGCAAATCATAAACTATGTTTGATAACAGTTGCTCACTTAAAAGCATAAGGCGCTGACAGATCCTGATCCCTCTCCAAGGTCCAGCGTCCTTTCTGCAGCAGCCTGCAAAGTTCAGTCTGGTCGATCTCCTTGGGCTCATCCTCCGTGGTAGGACTGCCAGGAGTACTGAGGGTCTCGTTGAGAAGGTGGAATTGGCGGACGGTGGCTGGCAAGCTGATCACGATCTTGGAAGCTGGCACGCCTAAACCGACGACCAGGTCTACGACGGAGTCCTGTAAAAGAATTAATGGATTTGGTAGAGAGTTATCAGGTACATGTAAGTACTTAAAAAACTACAGGATTTCTTTTTTCGTACAATGTATCGCTATTGATATTTTAGTGGCAATAAAACGGTGTAATTTTTTACCGTTTTAAGTCAAATTTGGCATATTTTCTATTACACTATTTTTTTTTATAATTGCATTATTCCTAATTGTTATCAAATCAATTATAAAATTTAAGTATGTAGCAAGAAAAATGTTCTTACGTGGTATTTTGGTATGTGGATTCTAAAGTAAATCTTTTTTTTTATAATATTTATTCACATCACCAATCGTTATTATAAGTATAAACTAAGACACCCTTCTAGAAACCCCTAGGGTTTATACGAAGAGCGAATGATATGCATACGCTCACTGCTAATTTCTATTTCGTCCATCTGGAAGATAATTTATAGTATCAAACTACGTCAGCTGTTGGCCAGATTTGAAGTAATTTCAATATTATTGTAATTATTAAAAAATCTAGTCCTTATTCTGTTGAAGGAATGTGTAAGAATTTTGATTGAACATTTCTCGCTCAAAACTCAATTCTAGAACGTCAATTAAACGCCTACTACATTAAGTTAAATTAATGGTTTCCACCACGATTAACCCATGTCTAGGATTGAAATGGTTATTACGCTATAGCAATTCTTTGGAACCAATCAGCGATGCGCCGAATGCTGTGATGAGCCGTCGATATTCGACCTAGATGCACTAGATTAATAGCTACTTTAAAACCTGTATGATTGCGTAAACCGAACCTTAAACTGTTCAGTTAACATGTCAACTGCTGCCTGTAGGTTCTTAAGCGAAGGTACTTATATATAATTTATGTGTAGATGTCCGTCTTTTCAGTAATAACATTTTAATACAAATGTTAATTAGCAATAAAACCGCTTCAATAAATTAACCATGGAAATGAATTTATAGAAATTAATGATGATCAAATGGACCTCTGGAAATTAAGTTCTCGATCGATATTGAATGAGTTGCTCCATTCGAATATTATCAACGGTTTCGGTTATTTAAATAACCATTCAAATCTTCTGAATATTCATTGTGTATTAGCAATAATTTGCATGGACTAGTGCTTTTAAGAGAGTTTAGTCATCATTTTCAAATTAGTAATCATGTTGTAATTCGGGGTTTGTTATTGACTGACTTAGTCCTAATGTATAGAATATAAATAATTGGCACATTGTGTTTGATTGCCCTGCCACCCGGTACACGGGAGATGCCGAGGACCTAAAGGTACTTTCAGACGGCGCAAAGTAGTTTCTCAGTGCAGCGGGTCTCCGCTTATAATAGCTATCTTACTGTAGCAACAAAATGAAAAAAATGCCATACGATAAATAAATAAATAAATCATGAACACTCGAAGCTCTTTCTCAGCAGTTACAGAGTTGATTGAGAGTGATGTGAAGTTGGGTGTAGTGTAGCCATTTTTTTTTTAGGACACGTTCACCTTGTAATTTCTAGACGAACGGCCAATACGTGAGTGAAATACCGATGTGGAGGTAAATGCGTTGAGGATATTGCAGAAATCTTGGGCAGAAAAGGTATTTTTTTCGTCTCGTATGAAACAATTCAATACCAAAATGTATTAATTACACTAAACGGTGACTCACCCCGAATCATAAAAAATCACCATAAAAATCAATAATAAGTTTGGCAAACTAGTGATTGTCATATGATTTTACTCAAATTCCAAACAAACTCAAACTCAAATTGATTGAAATTTTTACTTTACTTACTTACTTTTTTTTTTTTTATTTTTTTTTTATTTTTCTAATTTTTTTTTTTTATCGGACCTGATAACGTGTTTCGTACTTATTGGGCACATTTTTAGTGGGCACTACTTTGCATCAACCAGCGATACCGCGACATTTTGTTGCACACTCATAATTTTGTAACCCACTTGGATTCTTATCATAATAAAGCTTAACTATGCTGATCCAATAGACTGATACTAAGATTACAGTAAAGACTAGTTTGCATTGGAAGTGATCTAATTTTGCTTCTTTTTTTTTTTGACATGGACTTGTGTCGCAAAATCGACGTATCAAGCGTAACCGGACTTTTGGGGGAGCGGAAGGCCCCCAAAACCCCTAGACCTAATTTTGCAACGACCAACTTATAAATCTTTTTACACCTTTTAAATGGCATTCTTTACCTTATGGGATAAATATTATTTGATTATAATTAATGTTACTTCTCTACATTGTTTTTAACCAATACTCTTTTGTATTTCAAAAGTTGTGACCGACTTAATGTGAGAAATATCTACTTAAGTAGAATTAGTTGATTGCTTCATGATTTAGCACCTACTAAAATCTAATAGTCATTATGAAATCAGTATTTAGTAAATCAGGCTCATCAGATTTTTAGAAATATCAAATATTAATTTTAAGGTCCAGAAGTGTAGCAAGCTGAAGTGGCAGTGGGTTGGCCACGTCTGTCGCAGAACCGACGAGCGTTGGAGCAGACGGGTTCTCGAATGGAGACCGCGTCTCGGGAAACGTAGTGTGGGACGCCCCCCTTACACGCCGCCGCCAGGTGGACTGATGACCTGAGGAAGGTCACTGGTGGTGGCTGGATGAGGAAAGCGGGTGACCGTGCGCTTTGGCGTGCCCTTGGGGAGGCCTACGTCCAGCAGTGGACTGCAATAGGTTGGTTGATTGATTGATTGAATTTTAGGTTTTTAATCATTTCATCAAAATATGATTCGAGAGAGGAAAGTCGCTTTTTTTTTAAATAAGAGTGTTGTTGTAGTATTGGGTTCAAGGTTATTAAAACAACTGCGACACCGTAGAACAAAATAATGCCGTAGTACCATAATTTTGCAAAATATAGCAGAATCTCATTACGGAGGTCCCATAATCGACTCCCGGTGGGGACACTGTCGATCAAGTCTCTTTGTGGTCTTGCCCAAAATTACTGGTTGAATGAATCACCTGATTGTCCAAAAATAAAAATGATTTCGTGCTTCGGAAGGCACCTTAAGCATTTAGTCCCGGAAATCTACGAAAGTCGTCTTTACACGAGCCATGTCAGTGGCCTTTGACAGCTCTATGACAATGGCCTCGATCACGCTCTAATCCTTAATTTTAAGTTAGTCCGTCCTATTTATTAGAGCTGTCAAATATCGAATTTGAACCTTATGGCCGTGTCGATTGCACAATTTTAGAGAGCACTTAAAACATATGACTTAAAAATCTTTTAAACTGACAGCTTTGCCCTTATTTTAAGTTATCATTCGTTCAAATTAATATCATTCGTTCATCACCTCTCTTTCATTGGTCATAAAAACGAAAAGGATAGCTGGATTTAAATATTAGAATTAGAGTATGACATCCCGAATCGAGGCCTATGACATCAGGGTTTGTTAGCTCAATTGTAGACTTTAAACCCACACGATGAAGAAGAAAAATATAGCAAATACTTACAGTGTTCATCATATCCCACATTCCGGACAGCCTGCTTGGGTGGTAGGTCATCCTCTTGACGTGGCCCAGCGCGTGGGTCTGGACCATCATGAGGTCCACCTTCTTCATCAGACTCCTCAGGTCGTAATACTTCGCCAGCAATTCCGGGTGAGCGGGCAAGGCCAGGAAGAGGGGGCCGCCTGTAGTGAAAATTTAATAATAAATAGATTGTAAGACTTATTTCTATCATCATATCAGCGGTGTGGTGACGGCAGAGTAGAATACATTTGTCACCAAACCCTACTCTTCCCTGGGTGTCGTAAGAGGCGACTTAGAAATAGAAATTATTTATTGGCAACACTGTTACACGTCATTATGTCATATATATTACATTATAGTATTAATTGCAACGGCAACTCAAAAAATTTACTATAATCATAAAATTGATTATTTAATAACCATTTCTTTAATCTATATTTAAAAGAACCGGTGGAAGGTGCATCACGTACGCCGTCCGGCAGACGATTATAAACTTCGGGACCGATGAATATACCGACCGTTCAGATTTCGCCAGCTTGTGCATATCTATTGCGGAGATTGTGCCTCACATTCATAGGGACTACACATTGAACAGGGAACGGGCAGCAGCGCTCTCTGATACAGTAACCTTTTAATCTGCGATCTCCAACCCACCTGCCAAGCGTGGAGATTATGGCAAAACCCTCCACTTAAGTGGAGGAGGCTCATAGACCAGAGCAGTGGACTGTAACGGGCCGTTGATGTTGATGATGAAGACTTATTTTGTGCGATGACGAAAGTAAAGCATGTTTGGAAGTCGAAAATAGGTGACCATTAGTGATTTCGATGTAGTGCGTCTTCCTTGCTCCGAGAAGTACGTTAGGCTGTTAGTTTAGACTAGTTAACTGCTTTAGAACTCTAACAACATGGCTAATTGGTCTGGCTAGACTGACAATGCTTACTCGATATCCGTTCATTAGACGACTAGACCATTCCGTTGACTAGATTTTAAAACTATAAAAAACTTACAAATGGAAATAAATATGTATACTTGCAAATAAATATGTTATTTTTATCAGTTAATTTTCTAATGTTACTTCCAAAATCATTGCCCACTATAAGTAAACGTAACATTAGTGTACCTAGAGAAACATTTCCTTGATAACCATTAATAACCACAGGCTATGTAACCAAGGAATGTTAATCTCGAATCATTAAATCGCCCACTGGACACCAGTTTTCTAACTTCCTCGTTGTTCTGTATTATTAAGGCTGTAAATTAGCCAATCACATTCACACCAATCTTTAACAAGTTCTGATCTTTGCTTATGCCACCCTATGCTTAATTCCACAGGTAGAACATCGTTAGTATATAAGTAAGTAAGGTACGTAAATAAGTATAGCATATCGTTTCTTACGTCGTAAAAATCAAAGTCTCTAAGGATAAAATGTCTAAGGGTCCGGCCACACTGATCGACGGCGATGACAGTTTGCCTATACAAAACGCGCGCAAAGTATGGAAATCCGTTCCCGCGTCGCCACGTCGTCGATGCGAAAGGATTTTCATACTTTGCGCGCGCTTTGTATAGAAATCCTCTCGAATCTACGACGCGGCGACGCGGGAACGGATTTCCATACTTTGCGCGCGTTCTGTATAGGCAAACCATCGATCGCCGTCGATCAGTGCCCTTATTATTCTTCAAAAAATACTTCAAGCGTATCTCCGTCAAGAAAAGATGGTCGGCTTGATGCATTCTTCGGAAATCATTTAGAGTGTTTAACACATCCATAATCCATAACGCATAAAAAGTCCCTTCATTGATAGATTATTAATTCTTTTAAAAACACTGGCACGGAAGTGTTCTCCTGTCCTACCTACCCCTCTTTGAAGAGGCATGACTTTGATGATGATCTTTCCAACCGTTTTCGGCCAAGGTGACCACTTCGACGCCTAGTCAGTCGGGCGCTGGTGCATCCGAAGATGGCTTATGTAACCGGCCGTATGGCATGACTTTGTGAAAAATTTATATGCGTGTTTCGTGTTGTCATTGACAGTCATCAGTAAACTCACCACCAGAAGCAATGATGGCAGCACGGGCTGCCTCCACCGTCTCCAGAACTTTGGTCCTGTTGAGCGTCTTGTGAGCATCGTGGATCTCCAGACCCTGGACGTGCTTCGACTTCAATAGGCTGCGGAAGTCCTGCAAAGAGATAGGTGAGTATTTTTACTAGCTGTACACGTGTCTTGTACGTATGGTCTAAAAGCACATAATAGTTGCGATAAATAAGAAATTTAATTAGGCTGTATTGTAAATACACCACTTGTTATGATGATCACCACACTACTGGATCTATTTCTTCAAAATAATAGAGTTCAAGATATTATACGAGTAATTAATAGTGAAAAAATATTGGATTCATTGACAATGTTTTGAATTTTTCAGATAGATATTTTTTAGGCTATGTTAAAATGGAAATAATTAGAATTAAGGCTCTAGGGCAATTTTAATAACAAACAAAAGTACTAAGAAATAGATGCTAAATTCGAAAAACGTCAAGTAATAAGCACAGATTTGCTTCTGAAACCGAAGTCTTAATAATTATTTAATAATAAAGTAATTCATAAATAAGTTTATATTTAAATTATATGTTGTAACACCTATTGTAATTTAGTTCCATATTAGACCAGATTTAGTTTGACCAATCATTAATATCGTGCCGCTAGCGGCGCCTTATATTCATTCATACCTAATTATAACTTTACATGTCAAACAAGTTCAGTTATATGTGTAATACGTACAGTCATATACAAATGGATCGTAACTCAATCTCTTGTCACTGGACACCCCAGTTACGCCACCGTGCTCCCAAAGGCAAAACAGAAAATCCATCATAAACAGGCCTACGCTTATTAGTATTTGCTAAGATATCGTATGCCAGCATACACTGGATATGCGTATGTGTAACGGAGTTGTCCAACGTATAGTAATAGTAAAGTATTAACCGGTATAAGTACTGAGTTAGTGCACGATTTATTACTTCCACACCAGCTGAGTTATATTTATCAAAATAACTTGCGTATTAAACTAAAATATTTATAAGGTATAGGAAAATATGTGCAGTTTCTTGTCCTTTCGGAACCATAATATAACAAAATACTCATCCCCAAAACATGTAACCAGATTATATCCTTATCGTTGACTCTACTGATTTGTATCTAAAAGTAATTGTGCATAAAGGGGAGCAACCAAAATGGGCTTAGCCTTGGACAGCCACAATAAAATCAAAATAAATGTAGAAAAATAATGTTTTTTTTTTTTTATGGCATTAGTATGACTTTGTGCCAGTGTCAAGTTTTTTATATGTTTTATAAGACTTTCAATCGATTGATAACGCCTAAACTAGTGTTGCCAAATACATTCGACGAAATTAATAAGAACTAAAAGTATGAAAGAGTACTATGTACATTTCTAAAGTATGTTGTAGTTTCTAAAGTGTGCTGGTTGTTGTTTCTTATAAATAATGTCATGTTTGCTGCGCTCTAACGGGGCGTCATTGTACAATACAGTCATTGTAAGGTATAATGACAAATGCAAATAAATATTTCGTCGCTTTAGAGTGAAAACCTCGTAAGTGTGTAAGAATCTTTTTTTCAAGAGGAATAAAAAAACAGCGTCGTGTAAGATAATTGGACCAATGTTTAAAAAAAGTCGTGTTATTAATTTATTATAGAATGCTATTAGAATATTGGATGAGAAATCATAAGAAAAAAAAATAGGGCTTGATTTTGTGAGTTCTTCTCTCCAAAAACAAAAGAAATAAATTTTGACCGAAATCAGTTTCCGAGGTTTTCACTCTAAGGCGACGATTTTGAGTTTGAGTTTGAACTTTAATACTAGAATTCCAACATTTGATAATATTCTTATTACAGACAACTCGAAACAGTCAATATTATAATAATATTTTTATGTTCATATTGAAGGCCAGAGGTCAAACATTTTGGTTTCTATCCTTTGTGTAGAGCATAGCTTTTGAGTAGATTAGATTTGGTGTAGCATACTTAAAAAAACAGTAAACGCAGTTCTTTATATCTTCAAATATAAAGGAATGCTTCTTTTGAGTAAAATTGGCTATGTGTTTAAGTGCCGGTTGTTAGATATTAGCTAGGGTACATACCTATATTATTATTATATTATTCATTCTTTATTTGTTTGTTTACTAATTATATAATTAAGTTTAGATAAGAACTAAATCATTTAACTTTCATTTTCCTAAGTGTCTCTTTTACCAAATTAGTTTACTATTCTCATAGACTTTGATATTGTTTGTATTTGTAATTTAATAATCATTCTTCTTAACGTTTTGTAAACATTATTTGACTAATCACTTGTCTTATGTATAAAAGGTCCACTCCTTGTAATATTTAATTCATTCTGTACTCCGAATTTTAAGCAACCACTACATTGTAACTAAATCCTTGTAAAATAATAAAGTAATTTATTTTTAAAACTCTTCTTGTCACTACCGCGTAACAGTTTGGCGCAGTCGGTAGGATCTCGCGTGATCCGCTGTGTATAATACGCGAACAGTCGAAGCAAACGTACACTTCGCAGCGAGATACAAACATCGTCCAGAAGTCGAAGAAGTACGGTAGCTGCAGGCTTTTGATCGCTTCGCCGGACCATGCAGATCGTCACAATACTATTACTGTGGTAAGTGGCAAAGATTTATTGTTCTGGTACCTACAAGTCCTAAATCTAGACCTCACCCCTAAATCCTAGATCTCCTAATCGGTTGATACTATTCTTATTTTGTAACCTGTTTATACGGAATCTGCTATTTGTTTAACGTTTATTCTCTTCAAAGTTATTTGTCTCTTTCCCTCTCAAAATGCCAGATACCAAACCAACGAACGAATTAGATCTCAATACCCTACTAAAACTAATTCCTGATTTCAATACTGCTGAATCAAGTCAAGTTTATAGATTTATACGATCGTGTGATTCCGCATTTCTTCTTGCGTCTATAACACAACAACAACTTCTCCTGGTTTACGCACTAAACAGAATCACCGGACCTGGTTCCTCTGACGTACATGCCAGACAGTATCTTTCTTGGGAATCACTGAAGGCTTTTCTAATACAAAAATTTAGCCAGACAAAAACTCTCGCGCACCTTAATCTGGAATTACAATCATTATTCCAAAAGCCAAGTGAATCTGTAACCGAATATTTTCTCCGGGTTGATCTATGCCGGAACAAAATAATTGAAAAACTGACAACTGAGATCTCGGGCACTACCTTAGAAGGGCGCAAGATCACAACTGAAGAAACAGCTCTCAATGTCTTCATAAACGGGCTCGCGTCAGATATTGGTACCATGTTACGTACTAAAGAATTTAGCAAACTAGATGACGCGGGACGGTTCGCTATCCAAGAAGACAAAATTCGTAAAATGAACCTAGCTCGAAACTCCCTGTACCGCCATCCTATTCCAGCACCTAGGTCACAACACACATTACTACACAGAACACCTAACTTTAATAGGAATCACCCAAACACACACGAAGCCTCTGGTTCGAGACCGATGCAAGTTCAAAGTCAGCAAAGATTCAATGTACCGCCTACAAAGGTATGTAACTATTGCAAAAAACCCGGTCACCTTATCGCTGATTGTCGAAAACGTGCTTACAATAACTCTGTAAGACAACAAAATCCAACATCCACTGCAACTTACACCCAGCAACAACCCAACGCTAAGGTGAACCATTTAAACTCACCACCGGTCATGGAGGTGGGCTCTCGCATGGCAACAACCGCTTCAGCCCATTACTCGAACTCGGAGATACCGATATCGGAGACGACACAGGACACAAATACGGACGACCTGCAACTCGGATGGTGAACCACTCTAATTACCTTAGCCCTAACAAAGGCAGACCAGCCGGTAAGTCAAATATAACCACCTCAAAACGCGACGCATGGACTCAGACACCCAAAAACTCTACCTCACAGAATCTCTCAAAATCATGTACCAATCACGGACAGGGTAACCAGCCCCAAACACCCAATTCTCTAAATCCTACGAAATCATATACAGATTATCTAGAAATCAGTCACGGACAGGGTAACCAGCCCCAAACACCTACCTCTCCAAATCTTACAAAATCATGTACAGACTATCACGAAATCAGTCACGGACAGGGTAATCAGCCCCAAACCCAATTTTCTAATCAAAAGAACTCAAAATCTCTTAAAAAACTTACAAAATCTAAGAAGTCACGTAAATCAAAGAAATCATTAAGACAAACCAAATCAGCTAAAAAAGAAATCACAAACTCTTATAATATCTCGTCCTTAAACATTCCTCCTGAAAACTTGTTACATTGTAAATTTCATATAGACGGCCAGCCAGTCACATTGTTAGTCGACACAGGCGCTGCTATCTCAGTCATCAACAAACAGAAAGTAGGAAATAACCCAATCAATCGATCCAATGTAGTATCCATAATAGGCGTTTCTGGAAACAATTCTACAATCAAAACAGACGGCACATCTCTCATTTCTCTTGACCAGTTTCCAAAACATAACTTTCATGTCGCTGATCTAAATATCTCCGCTGATGGTATATTAGGTAATGACTTCATGACAAAATTCAATGTTCATATTTATGTACAATCTAAAACTATGCGGGTGAGAAATGTCTCATATAAACTATTCTATCTTAATGAGAATACAAACGAATTCCAAGAAGATAATCAGTTTATAAGTAAACGTGCCGAAACGGTAATTGCTTGTATGTCCGCCAACCTTACTAACGGTCCAGCCATTGTTGAAAAACAAGAACTGCCAAATGGTCTTACCATTCCCCATGCCCTAGTAATGGTCGAAAATAATAGATTCCTTATCACCTGCGTTAATTCAACAAACGATGACAAAACTATATCTATGCCCACAATCCAAACATCGGAGTTCCTAGAACAGGAATCGCTTTTTCAAATAAACTCATTAAGTAATCACCACTCTGCTAATCAATACGACTTAGTCAATAAACTCGTACGTAAGGAACATTTAAACAACGAGGAATCCGAGTCATTAGACAAAATAATAACAGAATTTTCAGATATATTTTATACCGAAGGAAGTCAACTTACTTTCACTAACCAAACCAAACATTCCATACCAACCACATCAGATACACCAATCAACACAAAAACGTATAGATTCCCTTACGTCCACCAACAAGAAGTCAAAACTCAAATAGACAAAATGATAGACCAGAAGATTATCCGCCCTAGCACATCACCTTGGAGCAGTCCTATTTGGGTTGTACCTAAAAAGCTAGACGCTTCAGGGAAACAAAAGTGGCGAGTTGTTATCGATTACAGAAAACTCAACGATGTAACTATAGGAGACAGTTACCCATTACCAAATATTACAGACATACTAGACAAATTAGGACATTCCGTCTATTTTACTACCCTAGATCTGGCCTCGGGCTTCCACCAAATTGAACTAGATTCAAAAGATATTCCTAAAACAGCTTTTAACACGCCTTATGGGCATTACGAGTTTCTTCGGATGCCGTTTGGTCTCAAAAATGCCCCAGCCACCTTTCAGCGGGCTATGGACAGTGTTCTTTGTGGATTGCAGGGTGAACGCTGTTTCGTCTATCTAGATGACATTGTAGTATTTGCTTCAAGTCTACAAGAACATGAACAAAAACTTATCGAAGTCTTTGATCGATTAAGGAAGTATGGACTTAAAGTACAGCCCGACAAATGTGAGTTTTTAAGGAAAGAGGTCGGTTATCTCGGTCACATAATTTCCAGCGAAGGCGTGAAGCCCAATCCTGAAAAGGTTCAAGCTGTCAAAGAATTTCCAATTCCCAAATCTTGTAAGGACATTAAGTCTTTCCTTGGCCTTGCAGGCTACTACCGCCGATTCATCCCTAACTTTAGTAAAATTACAAAACCTTTAACTAGCTTACTAAAAAAGGACGTGCCTTTTGTATGGGGCCTAGAACAACAACAAGCACTAGACAGATGCAAAGACCTCCTCACTTCATTCCCAATATTACAATATCCCGACTTTAGTAAGGAATTTGTACTTACAACTGACGCCTCAATTCATGCGATAGGTGCTATACTTTCCCAAGGCGAGATAGGAAAAGACCTGCCCATTGCATATGCCTCCCGTACTCTTAACAAAGCCGAGAGTAACTATTCCACAATAGAACGCGAGTTACTAGCAATAGTATGGGCTGTAAAACATTTCCGTCCTTACTTGTTCGGACGCAAGTTTAAGATAGTAACTGACCACAAACCTCTCACTTGGTTATTTTCTATTAAAGATCCTGGAAGTAGGCTTTTAAGATGGAGGCTAAAGATAGAAGAATACGAATACGAAATAGTTTACAAAGCAGGGAAGAACAACACTAACGCAGACGCATTATCCCGTCCACCAATTATGAACTCCAATGTTATAGATTTAACTTCCGACTCACCCAACCAAACCTCAAACATGGACGATCCCCTACAAATAAACTATGAACACTACTTAACACAAGATCGCTACATCGACTCTCCAAGAATCAAACTATCACCAGATAGGCTCTTAGATTCACGTCATAAAGATGTATTTATCCCTATCTCCTGTCAACTTTCCGATTCAAATAATATCTGTAACGAAGCTTTACACTTGTGTTCCCAGACTCAACCATTCGAAAACAAACCTAAGACTCTTTATGATGTAGAACTCTTAAACTCCAACGAAGGGCAGAACATCTATTTCTGTTGTACAAGACCCACACACTTTGATCCTTGGGACTCAGAAAGCTATTTTAAATCCCTGTTGTGTTGCTTACAACACAATGAGATAAAAACACTCTATGTACCTGATCTCCGATATGACAATACATGCAAACTCCAAGGGAACGAACAACTTCAGATCACTGCATACCTAGCTGACGCATATGAATGCGATATCGTAATATGTGAAAATCGAGTCCAATACCCTACATTAGATGAGATTCCTAACATTCTTAAAATGTGTCATGACGAACCTCTGTCTGGTCATCGTGGAATATTAGAGACTACCAGGAAAATCCGGAACGCATATTTCTGGAAAAACATGAGCAACGATATAAAAAATTATATAGATTCATGCCTTACATGCCAACGTAATAAAATTCAGCGTAAGAACTTTCAGGCCCCTATGGTAATCACTTCTCAGTCAAGTGAACCTTTTGAAAGAGTTTCTATGGATTTAGTTTCTTATTCTGACATTAGCGAAAACAACAATAAGTACGTGTTAACGCTTCAAGACGACCTGACGAGATATGTCCAAGCTTACCCTATACCTGATAAGGAGGCTGCAACCGTGGCTACAAAACTTCTTCATTTTTGTCAACACTATGGAGTCCCTAAGCGATTCCACTCTGACCAAGGAAGCGAGTTCATGAACAATGTAATAAAACAACTAATGAAGTTTTTCGGTTCTAATCATACCTTTAACACTGCGTATCACCCACAAACAAATGGTGCTCTAGAAAGATTTCATGCCACCTTGCGCGATCACATAAGAATGTACCACAATCGGAACCTCAGAAACTGGGATCAGATAATCCCCTTCGCAATAATGTGCCACAACACCTCAATTAACCAATCCACAGGCTACACACCTCACGAACTTCTATTCGGTTTTAAACCAAGACCATTTTATTCATTAAAGCCTATTCCCGAATACACGGCTTGCGATTACCTTAAAGATCTGAACGAGCGTCTAAAAAGCTCTCGTGATTCGGCACTGCGTAATTTAGAAAATATGAAAGAAAAAGCCAAAGAACGCTATGATAGCCGTATAAAAAATTACGTCGAATTCAAAATAGGCAGTAAAGTAATGTTACGGGTACCAAACCCTAATAATCTTGATGCAAAATGGGATGGACCCTATGAAGTCATAAGAGCCGGTTTCAATGAAAACTATCTTATTAGGAAATCAGGGAAAAACCAATTAGTACATTCGAATAGGCTTCGACCATACATTCCATCAAGTTCTGTGACTTGAGTAATTCATATATCCGTGTAGTGTCCGGATTAGAATAGCGCTACCGCCATACCAAGCCAGCGTATCGTAAAAGGCGATTAATGGTCTCTTCATCATACAGCTCGATGAATAATACTTAGGATAAATATCTTAGTTAAGTCATATATTATCATTTTACCTTCTAATAAATCATTAAAAAAAAAAAGAAAAAAAAATTAATTATACATTAATTAAGCATAATTTAAGCTATTTTATCCCATTACTTTATTACAGGGTCTGCAACCCTACAACGGCTCAAACACTTAACTCCACCACAACCTATATATCCTTTAACGAAGCAATGAACAATCCTTACCTAAGTTTTATCATTTGCTCTATCATCAGTGTTGGTCTACGTAATTCTATACAAAATCTATGTTTACATCAAAAACCGTGTAATAGTTAAATTTAAAAGTAGGAATTTTAATGAGGCACCTTCGTCTCTTTCAGGGCAACTGCAGCAACCGCTGCAGGTGTAACACTCGTAATGGAACCATTGCCCTCTCAAGCAGGGTTGTTCTTTAAAGAAGAGGGAACCTTATTCCCCTCCGAAGAATCATGGAAGTTAGTAATATACAGAGATTTAAAACCTTTATATATATCCCGAGATTCATTATTACGTCTTTCGAACAAATTCCAAACAATGACCTCAAGCCATATTAATTTTCTCAACGTCCAATCAATAAAATCTTTTCTCAAGATCAACTTAGAGAAAATAGACAACCGACTTGCAGAACTAAATATGTATCTTGGCAAAAATTCGAGGGTTAAGCGAGAACTATTAGATGGACTAAGTCCCATCTTAAAGTGGCTCATAGGAACACCAGATGCAAGGGACGCTAAAAGGTACGACGAATGTATAGATCAATTAGAGAAAAAAGAACTTGACTTGACTCAGTTGATGGAAAAGCAACTGCAAATCACCTCGTCCACAATAAATAACTTTAACGAAACCATTTTTAAAATTTCCTTTGATGAACAAGTCATAAATGAAAATATCGATCGCCTTAATAATTTTCTAAATAAAACGGATAAAATATTATTTGACCTAAAAATTTCGGAAGACATCTCAACTATATCTATTGAAATCCTCGAGTTAGTAACCCAGCTCGAAGGAGAAATTAATGATTGTCTGACCAGTATTTTATTTGCAAAATCTAACGTCATTCATCCTTCCATCATAAGTATGAAAAAACTTTATGATGAACTACTACTATCAAATCATATTAGAACTAATAAACGTTTAGTAGAAACCGTAACTAATAACAATATTCATGCTATTCTTGACTCTTCGACATTATCAGCCTATGTTTATTCCAATCGATTAGTATATATTTTAGAATTCCCTTTAGTTCGTAATGAACCACTGATACTTTATCACCTATACTCCATTCCAATCCAACACCTTAATTCCTCTTTCCATACCACCATCCTTCCGGAACACATATATCTAGCCACAAACCCGAACGGACAGCAGTACATCTCCACGAGCTCTCTAGAAAACTGCAACGTCTACGCACCGAAAAAGCGAGTCTGCAACGACCTAGTTGTCTACGAATCTTCAGTGAGACCTATATGCGAAGTCCAACTCCTGTTCAGCACTTCCACGTCCATGCCAAGTTCCTGCACGACAACAACTTTTGCAGCCGAAATTAATATATTCCAGCCAATAGGTAACAATAAGTGGCTTTTCATATTGAGCAAAGAAATCCAAAGCGTACTTCAATGCAACCAAGAGGCATCTCGTCACAAGTTACAAGGATCCGGTATCATATCCATACCAGAAAACTGCAAATTGCATACTGGATACAGCACATTATCGGCTTTCCATACATCTGAGGAAAACATCACCTATCCCATAATAGTTCCAGATATAAGAAACGATGATTGCTTCAATGAATACAAACATATTTCTGCACCAAAATTGATTCCAATCTCTATTAATGAAATGCCTTTGGATTCACTCAGACAAATAAAAAATCATTTAAATGATTATTCCGAAGAACTTAAGACCATAAAAGAACAAACATTTATACAACGCCACAAAAATAGCTTCTCTTGGATATACTTCACAATTGGTATAATTATGACCTTTTATTTAATGATTAAATGCTGCAACCGCTGCCCTAACGGATTTATTTCCGGACGACAACGTCAACGACAAGAAGGTGGGCTCATTCAAATATTCAACAACTGTTTCGAGACTTCCAGAAGACGCAATTCCACACATTTGGAGCTGGGTATCCCAATGGGTCCCATATGTCGTCAACCAATGTCAAAATCAACATCATGCATGACCGAAGACGAAGAAGATGACGACACGACTCCAACTCAAAGATCGTCCGCTGCTAACGCCCAATCTTTGTTCTAAGGGGGGAGATGTTAGATATTAGCTAGGGTACATACCTATATTATTATTATATTATTCATTCTTTATTTGTTTGTTTACTAATTATATAATTAAGTTTAGATAAGAACTAAATCATTTAACTTTCATTTTCCTAAGTGTCTCTTTTACCAAATTAGTTTACTATTCTCATAGACTTTGATATTGTTTGTATTTGTAATTTAATAATCATTCTTCTTAACGTTTTGTAAACATTATTTGACTAATCACTTGTCTTATGTATAAAAGGTCCACTCCTTGTAATATTTAATTCATTCTGTACTCCGAATTTTAAGCAACCACTACATTGTAACTAAATCCTTGTAAAATAATAAAGTAATTTATTTTTAAAACTCTTCTTGTCACTACCGCGTAACACGGTTCATCTGATTCATCAATAATCTTTTTGTTTTATTTAGACATACTCATTTGTGTACCTATACCTATAGAAACTATTGATCTAATAACCTTGTACTTGACAATGCGCCAATTAACATGTTTTTAATTACATACAAACAATAAAAAATAAAAAGGAACAATAGGCGATATGTAAATCACAATCCAATTCTCAAAGGTCGAAGGTTACGCCTATCCGGTGTACATTACGCGTTTACTTAGCCATGTGTCATCGTAGAGCGGAATTGATGAGGTCATGGTTTGCGTGGAAGGTGGAGAGGCGTTTCCGTGGCTTTGTTTTGATGACACATAAGGGTATGCCTTCCATAGCCTTCTTCCGATACTAATGATGAGTTAAGTTATGAACATGTCATATACGTCCCCACTAAGGGGCTCGAGCCTACCCTGAATTAGGGCGAATAAATAACTTTTAGTAAATTCTCAGCTCAGATGTTCAAGGGTCAAGAGAATTTATGACTCAGCTTTCCCGAGCTTTTGCTATTTTGT
The DNA here is from genome assembly GCA_951230895.1 of Carpatolechia fugitivella. NCBI lineage: Eukaryota > Metazoa > Arthropoda > Insecta > Lepidoptera > Gelechiidae > Carpatolechia > Carpatolechia fugitivella. The sequence continues at coordinate 13,139,720 of OX579657.1, forward strand.
CGAGTGAATTTGCATACTAAAAAATAAAAAATAAATATTTATGAATTTTAAAAAGTTGTGGAACAAAAGTTGTTCTGTTTCATGAGAACAACGGCTTATTTCAGCTTAAATCTTTTTTTTTATCGAGAACAATGTGTGATAATACGCATACAATAATAAAAAGTACCTACTTTTAATCTCCATTACCACAGACAGTAAAAAAACCTTAGCAATTAAAGTCTCTGTGCAAGTAGGTAATCAACCACTTGAAACCACAAAGTGTCAGTCTGACTAATTAACTCATTAATTTGGACACTTGATAAGTGGCCACTTGGACAATACAAGTATGCCAACCGTCCGCCATTATTTTGATGGCATTTCGAAACAGAAGCACTTTGGTCAATCAAGTTATGGTAGGCAATTTAGCAATGTTGCAACATAAGAAAGCTTTAGCGGCAAAAGCTTGTTTTTATTATTTAATTGTCCAGCAATCTTATTGCTTATATGTACTCTAGGTATTTAAATAATGACGTCCTTACTGGATATCAAACTTGAGAAAAATATAATATGCATTTTGCATTGGTCCTGCCTGCCGTGTGCGTGCAAGGCTTGAATACCTGGTTGAATTTTCAAACCAGTTTGCGCGCATGTCCATACCATACATTTTAAAAACAGCTTTTTCATTACAATTCGGCTCGCAAGAAGCGGTATTTTTTTCGGTTCTGATCATAGAGCATTTTCATTTTGATTCCTGCTCAGATATCAGACTGCTTTGCTTCACTTTTTGGTCCTCGAGCTACGGTCGGAGGTGGAAACAACAAAATTAATTTAAGAAGCAAAGTCTGCACGTTCTTCGAAAATATACACGCTTTTCTAACATAACTCTTCAGACATATAAATTAAGAGTCACAAAACATAAATAGCTAGTAGCGTTACCTCTGGATCTCTCATTTGAAAACCTGCGTGTTTACCAACAACTCTAGCTACTGACATATGGCACAAAAAAATCCTTACTATTAGATAAAAAAAAACGACCCACATTATAAAAACGAAAACATTCTACAATACGAGTGCCATTTTGAACCATAGAACGTTCAAAGTGATTTCAGCCAACGATCGATCAAACTACTATGAACGCAGTCAGTAGCCAATTAAGAGTGTTTATTGACCAGTTGATCAATCAAACAGACTCTATTGACATTTATCTTATTTCTATAGCTCGACTGAGGGAATGTTTGCAACAAATGTGGAAAGAGATTAGAAATAACGTTAAGAAATAGATACCAGCTTTGGATAAGAACGTGACAGCTTTTGTCTAATTCGTAACTTTTCAAACATTCCAAGGACTACAAACTTTAAACAAACAAAAAAATATGTTCTTAATGTAGTCGGTAATATTTACCTACCTTTATATCAACAAAAATTAACCACTTATTTATTGCAACGCATGTGAAACAAAAATCAAATTCATTTTCGTTAGTGTTGATGTTTCTTGGCGCAATAAGTTTCGTATTTAATAGTTACTATTATTAGTATCTGTGCTATTACTAATTCCTTTCACAGTCATCGCAAGTATCAATCGTGGAATCAATTTCATTATTCAAAACTTCTATCTATGCTACTTTAAAAAAAACGATGACTTTGTAAGGCCGAACTACTATAAATCCTGTAAATCTTAGTCAATCACGTTGGCCGAGTGCGGGTTGGTAGATTTTGAAATTCTTCGCAGCTGGCTGGCGTCTGCAGATTTCATCACAATGTTATTCTCCACCGAAGATTCTAAGATTTACTGAGTGATTGCCGAAAAACATAAAAACAAATGATTATCATAATAGAAGACCGGACTTTTGCCATTTACTAGTAGCATAATGCACCAAATAATTTATCTCCTCCTCGACGTCATAAAGGCGTAACATGTGCTCCAAAACACCTAATCACGCCACTGACATTGCAACTAATTGAAGTATGTGAAAGGATAAATACCATGCCACATGCTAACCGTAATACACTTGCAAAATCAACCCTGAGCCCTTGAGATACGAGCCGGTGAAATAATTTATGTGCAAGGTGCCAGTGGATCTGGTTCTATCATTATGTATTAGCATACTGGATTTATGAGTTTGCATTTGTTTATGTGTAGCAAGTGTAATGTACGTATATAGTCTGCAGCATTACTGCAGGTTTTTTAATAACCTTTTTGGTATGATTATTTTTTCTTTTGGTCGGTTTTTATGTCACATTTTCAAATTTAAAATTTTCTTGGTTTGACCTTTTTCTAAATTGTTTATTGTTTTCTCAGTTGTCGTCTGTCATCAGATGGGAACGATTTGTACTTGGTTGAATATAAATCTCTAAATAAAAATATGAGTTAATGTTGTAAGTGGCTTGGAATGCAATAATTATTGGGACAGGCTCCTACTTTGGACTAGCCGGGTAAGTCTTGTGTTGTCTTCCTTCTGGTTTTTATCGACGCACTTTTCTCTTTCCTTGTCTTGGTCGGATGGCGATTATTTCTTTGTCAATCTTTACAGTGTATTTCCGGCCTCTCCGACGCACGCACAAGGGTCCCTCCGTGCCTCTCACGATCTCTTGCGGTGGTTCCGGACACCTGAGGCCACCAGGCATTGAACGTGTCTGGATCCCTGCGTTGTGTGCGTCCGCGCCCGTGCCAGCCGAGTGCCGCAGACCCGCGCACCGGCGCCCCCCCAGGGATACTGCCCATCACGCGGATTTTTTTAGCCTGTTTTTTGTATCAGTGTATTTTTGTATGCGGATTTTGCCAAATTGTCTAAATTCTTTTTCCAAATTCTAAAAAGGCCCTTTAGGTTTCTCTGGCCCTCCCTTTTTTTGGTTCCCGTTTGGCAATTACTCTCCGGGGCACTCCGCGGTTTTTTACACCTTCCTGCATCGATACACCACAACACAACACTAGTTCAGCGACACCATATCGACGGAGTCCCCACAGGACCCGACTCTCGGCTCATCTTTTTGCTACTTTGGCAATTTCTAGGCCCTTTTAAATTCTTATTATACCGTTCGGACAAATTCAATTAAATCTTTCTTTGTACACCTAAATTTCACGTTTCGCCTGTGGTTGTCAACCACAGGCAGGCTAGCTTTCTTTTTTTAACGCTACAATACGTAGTAACTGTAGTGTAAGTATGTATGTATATTTTATATATTGTGGTTGAGATGACTTTAAAAAAAAAACAAAAGCAAAAAATATTACACCCCAAAGACCCCGTACGACGAGTGGTTTATTATCTCGAGTGTGCATGATGACGAACATGCTTCTGCAAGTGCTTTAACTTTTGCAAAATTTCATCATCGTTACATTCTTATCTTAGGTTAGTTAACGTGGAGAAGCTCAACGTGGGCGGCGGGACAGAAGGGTTACAACACTTTACTATAAAATAAAATACATTGCATAGCTAAGCTAGTGTGATACCTAGGTACGCCAAATAATCATCATCATAAGGCTCCTACATCTTGTCAGATGATTTAAGCAGCGTCAGTTTTGGAAGCAACGTGCCTCGTAGCTGAACAAACCCACGTTCGTACGCACTTGCAAAGTCAAAGTCGAAGCCAAAATTATTTATTTCCATAGGATGTTATTACATCACTTAGATCCGTCATTACATTTTTTGGGTGAGTTCACTAACACAATGGCGGAATCTGTGGAGAAGAGCTCACCGAAGAAACTCCACAGTCGTCGCATCTTTTGCGTTTCCTTTTTTATATAAAATATTGTCAATTACAAAATTAATGCTTATTATATATCGAAAAAGTCTGCTACTCAAACAATCTATTCCTATGGACATCATCTGTCTTCTAAGTAATCAGATATCCTATAGTAACCTTTTTTATACAATTTCTGTTTTATAATAATTTTAAACTTGTCTAAAGGCAAGTTTTTAATATCAGTAGGGACCTTATTGTAATATCGTATACAATTGCCTTTAAAAGAATTACTAATTTTATGTAGTCGGCTGACATAAGCAACCAACTTGTCTTTATTTCTAGTATTAAAATTGTGTATATCACTGCATGTAAACTGCGAGTCCGGGGGAACCTTATTTCGCACGTTTTTGGGCTAGATCTTCAAATCCTTAAATCGAAGCATGGGACGTCCTTCACTGCGCTTTGCGAAACCTACTTGGCTCAACAACATCTGCCTGGGCAAGCGAGTACTGTTCATACGGTGCACATGCCCCAGCCACCGTAGCCGTCTCTGTTTGAGAAGAGCAGTGATGCTGAGAAGCTGTGCGATTTCCAGCACTTTCATTTGTTACCCTTCCAAGTTATGTTGAGAATGCTCCGAAAACATCGCATGTGAAAGGCATTCAGTTGACGTTCCTGCTTGTCATACGACGTCCAGGTTTCAGCTCCGTACAAGAGTATGCTCAGGACGCATGTTTTATAAACATCATCCTGGTCCGTACTGTAAGGTGTTTGTTATTCCATACACCTGTCAGCCGAACATCTTGCTGAACGGTGCTCCTTTAGAGATAGTTGACAAGTTCCGTTACTTGGGGTCGACCGTGTCGACCAATCTCTCATGGTGAGATCGATATCACCATCGGCGGCACAGCAGCCACGAAGTTCGGCAGGCTGCGTACGAGAGTACGCCATATCATAAAAGAAAAGGATCTTGAAGCACAGAAGTTATACCTAGTTATACTTGACGAGTGATAGCAACTTTTTTTTTAAGCCTAAGTCACACAGAGCGGGAGTGGCGCGATCCGGGGCCGGGACAAGCGGGACGGTGCTATGCTGCGCCAGGCCATAGCACCGTCCCATTTACCCGGGCCGGCCCTGGACCGCCCCCGGCACGGCTCTGTGTGACTTGGGCTTTAGTGTTGATTGAGCTGATCTATTGAGATATTCTTCTTATATCACTAATCAAAATTAGCTATGTTTTCAAGTTTAAACACCGGTCAGACGAAAGTATGTAATAGTATTATTTTATTTCATTACTTCGTCCATTTCGTAGCTAGTTCCCATGGTTTCGTCGACCAGTTTCATCAATAAGTACTTCGGTATTGCAAATTTTCATACCATGGCAAGATGACAGTGCAAAAAACGGGTGTGGCACGCATGCGTGATCGTGTTATAGTTATAAAGTATAAGCTACTGATCTTGACCCACTTGAGTTGACATCTCGTGCGTGCGCGCATTGGGCTATTCCAACCTTTCCAAAGATTAAAATAAAACACGTGCCGATTTGCGGTGTTGATACTGAAACGGTTATTCGAAATCCGGTTCTATTTTCTGATAAAATCTAATGAACACATTAAGCGTTCGGAGCGGTGTGCTATTTACATGTTATGTAAATTAAGATTTAAGGTCCTTTGAAATAAATTACTACTTATTTACTTTTATCGCCACCAACTTATTGACGATATGTACTTTGAAACGTAGCAAATATATACCATATTGAAAAATGCCTTTCGCGGCAGGTGGTGCACTTCCTAACAAACCTCCTTCATTCGCTTTTATTTCAAGAACACAACTTTTTAGACAGTGCTTCTTATTAGACCTCTATACGGTAGTTACATCAAATAACTAACTAGATCACTATATTCTTTACATTTTTATTTCCTTAAAGAGTTAAGAATCTTCATCGGATAACGCATGGCCATTACCTTGCTTGTAGCCCCAAGTCTATGAACCATTGTCACATTACTAAATAATTGGAATTGTCCTTATCTTTGTATAAATAACGTTTCTACTATAACAGTCTTAAAAGGTTAACATCTGTTTATACGTCTTAGAGTACTGAAAAGATGCAACACGTAGCACGTCGTAGCACTCAACCACCGAAACCGCTACGCTCGCTACGCCGTAGAAGAAACCAGCGGGAGTGGTAGAATAAACCGAAAAAGATTGACATTGTACTGTAAATAAATGTCTACTATGGACAGCCATATAAAATATGTGCAAAATAAAGTTTGTTTTCATTTACTAGATCATGATACAGGAAGCTGCCAGGATTTGATGGATTTTTGGGAGAGAGGCTGGTTTTCATCAGTGATCAAGATGATATTTGGCATGCCATATTTGTTGGAATTTTTGAGATAACCTCAAAAATTTGTTAGCTTTATTTACGGTTAAAGTAGATGAAAGTTTATCTGCCAGAATCGTGAGCAATATTTGTTTACCACCGTCTAGACTAGAACATAAATCTAACAATTTTATGTTCTTACCTTGTTAATAAGCCCCATATCCACGCCCTAAAGCAAATGTTATTTCATACTAGATAGCCCTATTACAGCTATTATCACCGTACTTGTTATGTTAATACTAGGTACGAGATGCATGATAATAAGCTGGCAACATTCTTGTTGAAATTCAAATAGGATAATTTATGTGGGATAAATTCGAAGTAAAGTTATTATTTACGCAATGACAATATTTTGTTCGTCATTTATAAAGGCCCCGTGGACAAGTATTTTCTAATGCTTATTGCAGCATCTTCAGAATAATAATGACAAAGTTCAAATATTCAAATCGCATAGTATTTAATCGATACAAACTTTTAAATTTATTTATTTATTTAACAAACAATAAACATTTGAAACGTGTTATTTATGAGATTTATAAGTAACGACAGTCTTCATTTCTGGTATTAAATAAAAAATGATTGCGTTGAATGAATTAAATAATAACACACATATCTACCGTGTTACTACCACGATTTTGGTTTAAAATAAGCTTTTTAAATGAGCTTACCGAAAAAACCGCGAAAACCTAAAAGTGAATTCAATAATTTTGTTACATATTGTAGTAGTATACAATTATGTACATTACGCACGAAATCAGTAACGCTATCGCACTCGGAATCATTCGGTTGAAAGGTCGACATGTTCTTTAAACTCTAACCTATATAAATACTGTACCATGTGTCGAATTAACAACATAATGAAATAAAATATTTATATCAAGTAAAGCAGTATTGGCTTTTAAAACACTCGCCAGTTGCAACAGGACTCCAGCGTCGATAAATTTATCGACGACATGGAACTCGAGTGTCGGTAATGTAGAGTTGAAGTGTCGATATTGCAATGATAATAATGCAATCGAGAACTTGTTGACTTCATGCAAAAATAAGATATTTATCTCGTTGCTATGACTCATGTTATGCCTTTTTAACTTTTTTTAAAGATTTCGTGTTCGGTACTTATTATCAACTGGATCTTAATTTGATACTAAGAATAGTTTGCTGCGCTAAAATTTTTATAATTTCATATAGAAAGGTCGGCTATTTTTGTAGAATTTATAATTACATTTTCTTCTTTTTAAATAACGCAAACGATTATAAAGTGACGTCATACATTGCATCTTGCCGTGATCATGATCGACATTTTGATGTTTTATAATATAGAGAAATAAACTGATTTTCTAGTCAGTCAGTCCATACCCAAGAAAATAACTATAATTTTATAGCTTCAGAGCGTGCGTGCGCGCATTTATGCGCAGACGCATACGCAATCAAATACCCGTCTTTCTTTTTATTCATAGCCTTAGTTCAAGCTTACGATGTCCCATCGACTTTCGCAAATCAATCTCCCTGTGTGTCACGACCTTATCACGTCAATGTCATCGAACCAGTTCGATTATCGATCATAGAACTATATTTAGATCCTTGCCAATGAAACTAATCTGCTTAGAACGTGACTAGACGAACCTTTCATTCTCAATTAAAAAAATTGCATTAGATAAGTCTTTTAACGTGTTACACTCATTAGGCAAAAGGTGAAATTACTCAATAGGTCTATGTTATCAGTATCAACTATGATAATAATAATAAATAAAATACCTGTATAACGTACACGTAGATAGAAAACTACTCAGCATCAGCAGCTCTGGTGCATAAACGTCCCCCGAGGGGCTCTAGCCTTTTCTGAATTACTCTGAATTAGGGCTTTAGTCGACTATGCTGGCCCAGTGAGGGTTGGTCGAGTTCACACACAAACTTTGAATTTCTTCGCAAGAGTGTGCAGATTTCTTCACGATGTTTTCTTTCACAGTAAGAGCATCGTATAAACGTGCATTATAAAACAAACAAAAACATTTTGGTACGTGGTGGGAATCAAACCCGCATCTCCTTAAGCACCGACTACACTACAACTACGACTACACCAACATCGACCCTCTTAAAGGAAAAGTACTATAATGTGTTAATTTTAAAAAGATGGCTTCTTTTTTGTTACAAATAGTTACAGTCAAAGTAGTTATTAAACCAATCCTACAAAAAAATGAGCCCAGAAGAAAAGAAAAGGGCCTAACGTGGTGTCTTTTAAAAATACTTATGTAGGTTTATAAAATACTAAGAGCTCAATATTTAGATGACTTTTAAGTCAAAAATACATTCATTCTTTAGAAAAGAATTTTAATAAATGTAAATTTAACAAAAAAAAAATCCTGGGCCTCGTTTCACGAAGCAACAAGTTACAATTTAATATACATTGCGTAGCCAATACGCCTAAACTGTAAGCCATTATTGTTTTATCTAATCGGCTACGCAATGTACGTCTAATTGTACTTGTAATTTGTAACTTGTAGCTTCGTTAAACGGCCCCCTGAAGATACGTTAAAGCAAAACCGGTTGGGTTCATAAAAAATAAATAATTTAAGCACAAAATATCATGAAATTGAGTTTTACCAGAAGCCGACAATCATAAGTTGTGGTTTATATTATACTAAAAATAAAATAGTACTGTGATCTCGCTTTGTTATTGTAAAATACGCGCGACGACGTTGTGATGACATGCTACTTGTATGATTAGTATAACATTTTAATGTTATTAGATGTGGGTAATGTATTTTTATGTTTAAGTAAGTAATAGTTTAAGGTAAGGTACAGTAAAAGCGGGGGGCGGTAGCCAGATGGGCGCTAGCTATTTGTAAGTTAAACTCAAACGATTATTGTAGATGAATTTATTATATGTCTTTTTTTCACTATCTCACAAAAAACCGTCTACTCGGTAACGACGTGACGTCCCTAGTCAAAACAACAAAAAAGAACCATTCGTATTTCAAAATCTTTAAACTCAATCGAACTAAACGAACATCCAGTCCGCTCAAAGGAGGCCGCTCCTTACAGTACCCTGTTATGTACGCATTGGAAGAGGCTGGTATTTAAGATACAGGCACGGCCTAGTTTAAATACCAGTGGCTTGATTTTTTGTATCAACTTTCCTTAAATAAATATATTATTATTATATATATTATTAGTATACATTGAATCAAAGAGTTGGGGTTCCTTATTTTTTTTATTGTACACTCACCGGCACATCTAACCGCCCACCCTTCATTTCAGGGAATACTCGTGATTCTTTTTAATTCTATTAGTTACAGCTGATGCAAGTTAAAAATTAGTTAATTTAACGTTTATTCAAGTGTGTTTAATTTATCGTAAAATTATCAATAAATCAATCGTAATGTATAACAATAAGCGTAATTTAAAATTAACTCGAAATACAAGGGTGCCCACCCGGGTTAGATGTGCCGGTGAGAATATATAGAATATATTTTTTTAGTTCCGAATTTCTTTTTGTTTCTTTTTTTTTGTTCATTCATTTGTTCAAAGAACAGTTGTCATTACAATCGACATGCAACACGTAAATTAATTCATCACGGCTACGATCCATCCAGATCATTGATATATCTATTTACCGCAGCCATTTTCGGTGTCATTGTGGTATTGTCCGGCCCACATGGTGCATTCCTCATTGAAACGTCAAACGATATCTGTCACTGCACAATATACTAATGAATGACACTGTCACTGTCAGAGAAATGACTTTGACCTGACATGTCAGGTGGAGTTTGTCAAGGTTGATCAGTTCGGTACTTGTTTACAAGTTACACATAGGTACACAATAACAAGAAAGTTAAAACTATGAACCTTATTGCTAGCGTAGCAATCTCTTCCATGCAACCCTAAAATGTAGAAAACAATATTTTGAAGCGGGTTGGTCTACAATAATAATATTATTCATTTTTAATTAAATGTTAAATTGAGAATTTGCGTATATTCAAAAATAAATACATTCATTCAGCCTAAAAAAAAGTTGGCACCTGTTTTAGCGTTTTTTTTTAATTCTATTTATCAGGATGAACATGGTTGGGGAATAAGTTTCTTCGCATTTTATATGAAAATTCAAAACATTTTTATTAAAGTTTATTTACATTTAACTAAAGTATGCAGGTGCCATTTTGTTCGATAACTTTCTGCCATCTTGCAGGTAGGGACATGATCCCATTGCTATAGAAATTCTGGGGCTTCTGATCAAAAAACCGCGACAAGTGGTTTTGGCAGTCCTCTCGTGATGTTAACCTGACACTGCCTAAAGAATTCTGAAGAGACCGAAACAAGTGGAAATCTGAAGGTGCAAGGTCAGGACTATACGGCGGATGCATTAACACCTCCCAACCAAACTCTCTTAATTTTTGCCGAGTGGCTAAAGATGTGTGAGGTCTAGCGTTATCATGATGAAAAACCACACCCCTTCTGTTGATTAATTCCGGCCGCTTTCTCTCAACTTCTTGCTTTAATCTCATCAGTTGTTCGCAGTAGAGTTCAGAATCGATGGTCCTGCCTGGCGGTAACAGCTCATAATGAATAATGCCCTTCCAATCCCACCATACACACAGCATTACCTTGTTGCGAGATAACCCGGGTTTCGCCTGAGTCTGTGAAGCCTGACCAGCCTTTGACCACGACCTTTTTCGCACGTTCTTGTCGTACGTGATCCACTTTTCATCACCAGTTATCAGGTTTTTCAAAAATGGTTCGGTTTCATTACGTCGTAATAAAAAATCACAAATGAGTATACGGTTCATTGGGTTTCTTTCAGTGAGCACATGAGGCACCCAAATATCGAGCTTTTTTGTATTCCCAGCTTTTTTCAAATGCGCCAAACTTAGATTATATACGGTCTAGATTGATAGAGACGGCGTAGAAACGTCGAAAAAAATATCGTCCAACTGTTGGACGATAAGTCGTTTCCCGCCTCTCAGTGTCATTTGTGACATCACGGGATACGCTCGCATTAGGTGATAAATTCTTGTGAACTTTTGTGATCGAAAACGCCGTGTTGCATTATAAAATTGTACAGAAATTATAAAGGATAATAAAAAATTACCTACACAATCCCGTTTCATGCGTAATTAACCCAGAACCTAATAATATTTAATAAAAATAATTTTTAATTTTATGTACAATAAATACGACTCCATCTTGGCGTTTTTCTTGGTGTTGCCACTTTTCCATTAAAAAAATCCACATAACTGTGGATTCGCGCGAATTTAAGTAATAGTTGACGCGGAGTATTTATCAGTTTTTTATTTAATCCTAACAATATTTTATTATTAACTGGACTATAGGCACTCTCAATCTCTCATATCGATTTGAAAGCAATCGGCTCAGCTACTAAAAAAATCAAAAAGTCGGTCATTATTTACAATTCTAAATAATGGTTTCGTCTTTGTAAACTACCTACAGGGACCACCGGATATTTATTTTGAAAGCAGTGGGTCAACGATAATTAAATAAACAATCAAATAATGTTGATCGTCCGTCCTTAAAGCCCCGTTAGTATGGAATATGTAGGTACTTACTTAAAATAAATATGCTCACTTGACTAATCATATAAGTGCACTTGAACTCAAAATATAAACAGTACTACTATATTTTTTACTTTTATGAACAAATAGATTAACATAACAGTTTTACCCGAATTATTGGGAAGTGTGTCAATAGTTGATATCCCTAATAATCCCTATGTAGCTAATTAAACAAAAGACGGTTGCTGTCATTCATGTAAAAGTTGGCCTGTTTTTATTGAGATAATAAGGCGACACTCCCTCTAGACAGTTAGTACTCTTAGGCGCCAAAACTGTTTTGTGGTCAATACTCAGTTCTTCAGCTACATCGTTAAAAAAAATAATTGATCGTAACTACTGATATGCTGATCTTGCTCCACTTTTTCAAAAATGGCATCCATTTTATCCGTAACCAGAGCGAGGTGCATCTTTGACATCAGAATTTCCGGACTGAAAACACCAAATTTGTGCTACTCTCACAGACACTGCACTAGGTCCATAACATCACAAATTTTTTTCGCGGCTTGCGTTGCATTTTTACCTTAATTGTAGTAAAATTTTAAAATGTATCGAATTGCTTCATTAGATTCACTCATCTTGACAGTAAGAAAAACAAATGAAAATCACACATTTTCCTAATTTGAATTTGGAATTATCTTTTTTAAAATTTAAACTTTTTAATAATACCAAAACCAGCCAGATACAAATGGTATAGCTAAAGAGATTTTATTATAAGTTCATACATACTATTTGCGAAAAGAGTTGTTCCCCAACCAAAATCAGAAAAATTCATCAGCTATTGTGAATGAACTAGCTAATAAAACGTAGCCATTATAAACGCTTTCTACGGGCTAAGAAGAATTAATGTACATAATTTATTCTAATCGCGGTACCGGCCGGATACCACGATATTCAAAAATTGAACAAACACCGAAATGATGATAAATCACTTCACCATACACTGCGGTCCACCAGTGTACGCCTTAAATGAATATTTCGCAGCTAGGGGGTCATTATCTCGGGAAAACCAAACGATACCTAGTTTCTAAAACTATCAGCGTCCTCTGTCGACGGGTAGGAGTAAACTACTTTCGAGCATTTTGGGGTACATCTGGTTCAGGTTTGAAATTAAATCTCCTAGTATACAGCGCCATCTATTGAGAGGTAAAATAACTATGCCTGTAAAATAATAATATTATTAAAAAATATTATTTTACATAAAACTATGTATGTAAAATAATATTTTTAGGTTTCAGGAAAAAGCATTTTCCCATTACTTTTCTGCCTTCTTGTATTTATAGAAAAGCTAAAATCCACTTTTTAAAATAACAAGCTCTAACTAAGGAATATTTAGATCTAAGGCACAGTATTACTAGATTTCTCTTTTCAGGCAGCATCTATCTTTTCTTAAGTTTTATGTTTCTGGTGCAGCAGAAATATTGTACCTAGCTAATATTTTATGATACGTTTAGTAGTACAATCTTTTTAGTCATATTTCTCCACAGAAAAACGCAGATTTTGTAAAGTTTCCAATTTGGCTTTTTAAAAGTGATCGTCTCATTCTTAAAATTAATTACTTATTTTAAGTTGCTCCGCAATCGAAAAAAAACTACAAACAAATAAACCTAACCTAAATAAACACCTCAATAACACTTACCTTTTGTAACAAGACAATAAAAGCAACATGAAGACATTTAAACGATAAACTGAGTTATTTCTTCTCTTATTGTCGACAGCTCCTTTCAAACTGAGTCAGTCAAGTGTTTTAGCTCCGGGATAGTGGGCGAGTGACTGGGGCGATCTGCTGTGCGAAAGATTGCGACATGGAAGAAGGGGACAGCCAAACATGACGTCAACAGATGATCATATTATGATATGTATACACGAGGAATAGAAAACAAAAAAAAGAAAGAATTTGCAAACCTGAAAACACTATTGATTCAGGTGGTAACTTGATTTTTAGTGCAATAGGGAATATTCATAAAAAAATATAGGTAGTTTGTTTTTATAGATCGTTTGAAAGTATACAAAATTAGAAAGACAGTATACAGTACAGTACATAGTAAACTGATAGTCAAAACAGAATCTAAATTGTTCGAAAAACAAACTAGATACAACATTATTAAACAAATACTCATATATTATCATCTGCCCCTCTTACGAAAACAAAATTTTCTGTGGCGGATGTATGGCCCGCGTGTAATATGACGTCACATTACACATCGGATCCCTCTGTCTAACCATCAATCTGAAAAATCTTTTTTGTTTATCTGAAACTTGAAATATTTTTATTAATGAATTAATGAATATTGTTACTAAAGGTAATCAGTAAATACTACGTTTGTTGTCTTTCTTGCCAGGACTCGGATGAGTGATTTTCGTCTAAATAGCATTCATTAATATGTATAAAAATTGTGTTTTTTTTTCTTATTTATTTCTTTAATATTTTTAGAGTTTGTGAGGACGATTGTCGACATAACCCATACGACAGAAGAAGCAAACGTATTTCTCTAGCAAATATTTTAAACACTGATGAGTGCGTGATAAAACTACGCCATTGAATTACGCTAAAGTAATACTTGAATGTCCCCGTGCGAGTAACTCGCCTACATGTCGATCCAAGTCGAGTGACTTGAACGATTGAACGAGCTTAAAGAGCCTCTGTCAAGACAGGTGCATATATTATACCGACCGAACTAAATATTGTGCTGGAGAATTCATTTTGCACTTCCAAACCTAAAAGAATCATACTTCATAATAAATTGTATTGCAACAGTAAAGACCTAGCGATTACTGCCCACTCCACTCATTTGCAAGGTGGTTGGAACAGAAACGCGCAGAATCTCAAAACATTTTAAAAAGATCAACAATTTGAGCTAACAGGTCTAGGGTTCGCCGATTCTTGGATTTGGATTGATCCCTTGGGATGTAAGTTGGACTTACATCCTTTCTTTGGGGTCATTATTGGACTACTTTCAGAGCATGAGAGATGAAAAATAAATTATGTAATAAAACGTTTTTACTGAATGAAACGTTATTTCCTAATTAGAATCTAATCATGTCTGGCAAACTTTTATCGTATGCTTTTATAAAAAATACGCAATATATGAAGTAGCCTTAGTCTTAGATGACAGAGTTACTATATTTTACTTTTCGTTTCCTATATTTAAGCTATTTAAAGCTCGTCTATTTTTATCACTAGGTTATTCATAATTATTTTAAATGCATAAAACATAATTAGCTACTGCCAAATACGGTGCAAGGTGCGTTAAAGGTAGCCTTGCCTGTTTCCGCCACATGTCATACATGCTTTAAAACATTACATGCATTAATTACCCGACCCCGAAACAGTGACAGAGGCACAGCTTTTAGACCAGGCTAGTTCCATGGTCAAACTGGTCTGAGTCACGTCCAGCCCCCGCTGCATGACGACCGTAGATAAAATAAACCATGCGACATAAAACGAAATCCCCAATAGTAACGTAGTTCTTATCTTCGCGCAACATAAACTTGGATACTATTGGCGGTTACTTTATAATTATGTCGCGCGGTTTTGTTTTATCTACGGTGGTATTTTATCGGGGCTGGTGCTCTTGTGTTATCTGTTGTCTTAAAAAGTATGGTTTAAAAAATAAATAAATCAGTTGACAATACAAGCGCTAACCAAATATACATACATAAGTAAATAGATAAAAATCACGCTCCTAAATCGAAATCTACTCGTATATTAGTACGTTTGAAGAGGTTTGCAGGATGAAGTTGATTCCATTCAAAAAATAATTCTACGCTGTATAAATTGAATTTAAACCTAAATAATTGAAACAGTTACAAAACCATAATGCTTATGGATTTTTTTTCGGTTGTTACCAGTTTATTAAATTTAATTTAGGACAAGTTTTCGTTTCATAATTATTTTCGTACGTGTTTCTCCTTCGTACAATAAATCATTGGAAAATCAGAGCTCAATCACTTTCCGGGCAGATTCATCATCATCATCATCATCTGTTCAGTTGGAAGACGTCCACTCCCCAGGAATGCTATGATACTTATAACGCCCAGTAATAAATTCTCCTCAACAACCTAACATCGCTATCTTAACTCCTGTCCATTTATAGTAACCTAGTACCAGTAGCAAGCACTATAAAGCTCCTTAACAGCGTCCAGTTGAGACTCTTGCGCAAGGTCGCGACGTGGGAACCTGGCCGGTGACGTCACACCGGAATGGTCGCACCAGATGCAGTGTGCAGTCTGGTTCGTGACAAGTTCTTATTGTCATATCTGCACTTTATTAATATTAATAAAGGCGGCGTTCGTGATTGAAGTACAATGATGACACTGGTGGTTTAAGGACTCTGCATTGTGAAGTAAATATACGTTTTTTAGAGGATTGTTTAAATTCGAACTGTAAATGGTGTATTTTTTAAATAATAATAAATAATAAATATGTGGGGACATCTTCACGCATGGCCATCTGATCACAAACTAAGCAGAGCTTGTACTATTGGGTACCAGACAGCTGATATACATTACTTAAATAGATAAATAATACTTATATAGATAAACAACAACCAGACACAAGGCAAACACGAGTGCTCATCACACGAATGTTTGCCCTGGGCGGGATTCGAACTCGCGACCCTGTGCGTCGGTGGCAGATACACTACCACCTGGGCTACGAATGATGTCAAATAAAACGCTAAATCCTCCTACAAACCTTTTAAATTATAAAAGTCAAATTGTTTTCCTGAAGATTGAAATGGAAAGGAGATTAGCAACTGATGTTTTAAATGAATCTATCCATCTGGCGTTTTTTTTCAAGTATGATATTTTATTAAGGATACTTGACATTCAGGGTAAAATCGTGCAGTTGACGTGTCCTAAAGATAGTAATTCTATGGTCGACAGCTCTAAAAAATAGAAAGAAGAAAGAAAAAAAAACACTTATTCAGATCTCAATGCATGCTACTAGGATACAAAATAATAACTTAGGGATAATTTGCACAAAACAAAACAATTTACATTTGCGCAAAGCAACTTGCAGTGCGATGTGAAGAGGTGCTGCCTCAGCATTAACGTTGCAAGTAAAAATACTTCCAACACTGAACACCTTAGATAGATGGGTTCATCTCTCTTTTTCCTAATAATTCCTGTATTATATTCACAGAGGTATATTGTCTCGATTCAGAATTACATAGTAAATGTCTATTTATCTTCTTTGTACATTAATTAAAGTTCTTGTTATACCAAAAATAATAAGCAGCAGCCAAAAAAAATGTGTTCTTTTGTTACAAAAGTAGAGCACCTATTAGTTACTTAACTAATTTCTCTCGTAACGCTAATATAGTATATTCCACAAAATACCAGTTACAAATAACATAAATTCCACTACATCTTGTTTAAAGAATACGATAACATCTCGTCTTTAGCACAAAAAACTGTAACAATGACCAATGAGTATTGCCTCGTGGTCCACATCCGTATCTGTGAGAAAAAAGTACACTATGTCGTTTGCTATGACGTAAATCTTAGGTATAGTAAATGAAGATAAGAAGGGATTAAGATTATTAATAGGTTGTAACCCCACAACCCTAATGTAAAATAAAACTATGTCTAACAACGTGTGTCTGTTGAATGGCATAGAAAAAATCGAAATAAGGCTAAATAAAAATCATGGCGCGGAGCCGAAAATTTTATGTTTCCTAAAAAGCGAATTATTTATATGTGGCTGAGAGCAGACGATGCCAACGAACGAGCAATAGCTATCCCTGTGCATGGGAACTCCGAATACAAGGTTTAAAACCGTATTTGGACATTTTTCACTTCCGTTATACGTTCTTGTATTGAACTTTTTCGAATAACTCAAAAACTAAAAGAGATAGCGCCAAACTAAGAGCATACGTGTGATGCCGAGACCGACTTACATCTATATTGTGAGTTTCAGCAAAATTGGGAAACTTTGTTGGAAAATCCGTGTTGACCTTACGCGTACCGTCGATGCGACTCTCCCGTATATGTATGGGGAAGGCAGCCGTCGGCCAGTGATGGTCGGAGGCGACAAGTATTAATGATAAAAATCATAATATGTTAAAGTTTGGATATTGACTGAAAAGTTCAATATAGGTTTGGAAAATATGAAAATATTTGCTATAACCAAAGTTACAGGCGCTGCTAAAAACTTCCCCTGTTCGTCTCTTACGCCGCCTAGCTTGAGACGACGGCATCCTGAGAGGCAAAGGGGGCACCCTTAAACCTTTATTGACTAATCCAAACTAACCAGTGTGGTCTGCACATCCTGGTAGAATATATTATGGTGGCTGAGTGGATGATGCTAGATAGCAGATACAGACGCCGGCTGGAGCCTATACCTCTAGAGTTACTTAACAGAGGACAAGCATACGTAGACCATCGGCCGCAACGCATTATGGATCTGGAACCTCTCACGAATCCGCGTTGTCTCCAATGCCGCTGTCCTAATAAGAACCACCTCACGTGTCGCCCAAGCACGCAGAATGGGGAGAGGAAATGGCAAAGGCCCATCCGCAATGTATTCTAACTATTAACGAGGGCCATGACTAGGGAAGAGGATTCGCGACCCTTTACCCCGGACATGGGCACTCAAAACCATGTCTGACGCTTGAAGATGTGGTATACCCGTCATTAGCTGATGTTGACACTGCATGCCCAGCTCTGAACCGCTGATTGATCGAGACGCATATAGCAACTTGAATACATCTTCGCCGATGGGACTTGTCCACATCTGTGCGCTGTGGACCTCAAGATGCTTAGTATCGATGAAGGTCTTTCAAGTATTACCCCCGGTAGTGGCATCGGCGAAGGCTAATGACTCTTCTGAGACGCAAGTCTGCGGAGCGACTTTGTGTGAAGTTTTCTGCTCTGGACGTGAAGCTGCTCGAGTTATGCTCTAATTAATGTATAATCACAAAGCAGAATAAGACCCGAATATCGTAAAGCGATATCAGTGCATATGATTGTAAATGCATCTGCTAAATGGGCTTTGGTGAATGAATCTATGACCACATGCTGCTGTGGCTTAGATCACGCTAGACAAGGGATAGTTATGCAAGCCCAAAAGAGTAGTGTCCCAAAAGGACCGGGTGCATATAGCACCGTTCCCTTCAGAGAAATATTGTTGCACTCAGCGAAGGGAACATGGAGCATACTCGAACCAGTGGATCAGTTCGGCAGGAGATGAGCGGAGAGTTGGGAGTTAGTTAATATGTTTAAATAAGTATTTAAATGTATATATAAGGGGTTATATTCCCTTCACTCCCATCGAACGCAATACGTCGGACACTTCGGTGGAAGACCAGGATTAGCCTCCTAAAAGGTTACCACAGCGGCTCAGCCGTATCGGGAACGCTACGGCTAGTATCGATTGGACGTAGTCCACTAGCTTCGGCTTACCACGAGAAGCTTATGCTTTCAACGAAGAGACTTTGGTCTCCATCCAACGCTTAAGGCGCACCGGTCGGACCAGAGTCCGCAGTAGACAATCTTTCGGGATTGTCTATTTTTTTAACCTTTTCCTACACCTCTGTGGTGAGGGGAGGTCAGGAGCGTTCTGGAGGACAGAATGGGCAGTGTCTTACAGAGAGCGCGTTGGCGGGGCGTTTATTCTCGCTCGCCTCGTAAATGCTTTAACAGTTGGTTTGCTGTAAAGGTGTGAGCGTATCGGGTCTTTGCTTCTGAACTGTTGTCTTGCTCGGGATCTGGGGTCTAGCAATCAACTAGCTGAAGGAACTAAAACTAGTTCCTTCGTCAGGGCTGGATCTTGCTGGATCTTGCTGGATCTCTTGTGGGATGGTAGTATGGAAGACACAGAGAGATTATGTAACTGTATTTTTCAATACGGTTGACATAGCTTAAGGAAAAGGTTGCCCAGGGCGAGGGCAAGAGTGGCCGTCTCCGAGCAGTATCATTAGAGAGACTTGGAGCACGGCTATTCTGTTGAGGAAGAGAGACTCAACGAAAGTTCTTATGAGAACTAGAAGCTCATAATGAGCTAGAGCTTCCAAGGAAGCTCAGGTCGATAAAAGACCAAAACCAGGGGCGATACGCTATGTAGGAAATACATTGTTCATTCAATGATATTTCCTACTTTTTATAACTTCCCTGATGATCGAGCAGGGAGGAATTGATAGCTAGGAATTACATAGATGTTGTACAGAGACACTTTGTTTAATTTCGTAGTTAGAATGCCCAAGAAAAACGAGCTCACTGTAATCTTCTAAAAGAGCTTGGGTTACTCACACAAAGTAGTACGATTCCGCTACTAGATGATCATTGGCCAATTTTAATTATTATAGAGATCAAGTGTGCAGTTACAAGGTCATACTTATATTTATTATTTGATATTGTTCGTTAAGAAAAATAAATTGATTATATTATCATAAAACGGCAACTTTAAATTCTCTTTGTATTTTTTTTTCAGACCAATCCGGAAGCAGAACAACTAGGTACATAGCCTAATGTTAGTAAAGAAACATTCTTAAATGTTTTGAGGATTATAAGTATAGGTACTACTCATTCCAAATCTCCCATACTTCTAGTCCAGATATTTGTGTCTTCTTTCTCATCAAATCTTATTATATTAATGCCAATTTATTAGTATTCCACAGCTTATATAAAAATACATAATTAAAACATTCGCTAGTTTTTGGAGTTCTGAACATTCTTAATTATTTTCATCATGAGGTTGTTAGAAAAATCCTGGGAAAAAGATACCAATTTACTTCTTTTTTTCTTTCTACCACCACAGATTACGTAAAAAAACCTATAAAAACGTTCTCTAGTTTCCCTTGAATTCTAAAGCAATTCCCATTCAGCTACATGTTCTTCCATTTGCCGGCAGCTACTGCCTTTCCCTTGCCTAATACCAGGTCTGCGCTGGAACACGAGTGTGTCAGTGATTAGCATGTCAACGGCAAAACAAAGGAGGTAATTAGCGTGCGTGCGCGCAGTATGCTTTCCTTACAAGGTTCTGTAGTTTTGTTCTCGAGTTGTTCGTTGCTCATCGAGTTCTAGGTTCTTTTGTGGTTTTTAGAAGGAACTATAAACAGGTGCGAGTATATTCTTGACTAAATTTTGTTAAGGAAACATTTTATTAATTAAAAACACGACTGCCTTGCAAATACAAAGCTTTTGTCACTTCGGGTGATGTAAGGGTTCTAACGATACCCCATACAAGTCAATCTGTGTAGGCATTTAGAAGTTAGAATAAAGAAACTCACATACATGCACGAACCCTGAACAGTAAACACATTACACTCCTAGTACTCCTTTGAAATCCACGCCCGCTATGGTACGAGTAGAAATAGCGATAAGATCCGTTAAAAATGTTCAGTTCCATTTTTTGCCTTTCATTAATTTCCCTACTTATTATAAACTTGAGACTGGCACAAAGTCTAACTAGTGTGAAAAAAAATGTCTTGCACTCCTTTTTTGTGCAGCCGTGTAAAAATAACTCATTTTACAAGACTCATTCAAAAAAAAAAACTTGACGAACTTAAACATTTCTTCGTTTCTCCAGCGTCATTGTCATGGGCAGATTGGAAGTGCGTTGTTCTGTCATCTACTCATTAGTCTCAATGGGTCTCCTGTGACCACATAACATGGGCCATTGTGTAACGGAGCCACAAAGAGAGCACTCGTCCAGGTCGAATGACACAATACGTTGCTGTCATGTGTAGCTTGGTATTTCCAAGTATTTAAGTGTTTTTGATGGTTCACTTTTTAGGTGAAATTTTCGTTTAGTTCAATTAAATAAAAGTACACTAAAAATGTCCGATTATGGACAGACCATTTATGAAAACATCTAATTTATAATAAAAAAAACAATCATAAAAATCCTATGACCGTGATTGCGAAACATGATGTTCTAGAACCGTAAAAATATAGAACAAGCGAAACATTAATTGCATTAATTCATCAACTTGTCAATATTTTGAAACTTAGGAAATAATGAAGTATGTCCTTTACCACGGAAAGTTTAATATTGCTACGAGAAAATCTAAAAACCTCACGAACGTTACGACGGGCAAAGAGCTATAAATACTAGAGTAAATATCACACAAAATACAATACATAATAATATTTATCAGCCAAAGTGAACAAAATAATAATAAAGACAGTTTTTGCAAATCAAAAAGCATATTAAAAAATCACGTGCGTATGTTCCATACAAAAGACATCAACGCGTTCTTACATAATTTACTCTAAGTGCAGTAAAAAAATATCCTCAAAATTCCAAGAATTCAGGTTAAGTTTAACCAGTTTCTTAAAGTAGTCACTTAAATGAAGGAATCTTGACTTAATAAGGAGCTGACTAACTTGCAATGTATCTTCTTGGACATGTTTTTTTAATTTATTTATGTTTAGACTAGAATATCCTTGCAATTGAATGAATAAAATAGAATATTATACCTAAAATGATAGAGGCATATAGAAAATGAAGGAAACTACATAAATAAGTATACAGATTGTCGGGGTTATTGCTACAAAACATTTTCTCTTGGACAAACTTGAGGTAGAAGGATTTCTTTTAGTATCACACGCACGGGATAGTACAATCGTCTGCCCCTGATATTATGTATAAGAGCTGACAAAAACATTATTTGCATTATATTTAAAACCATTAAAAAAGCCATGTAGAATAAATTTGTCACCGACCCCTACTTTTCCCATGGGTGTCGTAAGAGGCGACTTAGGGACTACACATTGAACAGAGAACGGGCAGCAGCGCTCTCTGATACAGTAACCTTTTAATCTCCAACCCGCCTGCCAAGCGTGGAGATTATGGCAAAACCCTCCACTTAAGTGGAGGAGGCTCATAGTCCAGCAGTGGACGGGCCATTGATTTGATTTGATCATTAAAAAATGTAAAGTTTTAGGAAGGTACTATTAATCGCACGCTAAGCGTAACACTGGTCAACTGCACCAAATTCTTTCCTTTTTTTCTGGATATTTTCAAAATTTCCAACAATTTTCGTAAGTGTGATAGTTTGGAAAGTTCATTCAAAGCTCAACATACCTTATCAGCCTCTCCAACTCTCAGGATGATCTTCAGCCGCTGGTTGTTCTTCTTATATTCCTTCAGCAGACCGTCCAGCTTGTCCCCCCTCGCGTCCCCTGCGTACACCAGATGCGTACACTCCGAGTACCCGTCCGTCCGACCACCGTCCGAGTAGCAAACCAACCGGGCTGCGCCGGCACCGGCACTCGATACATCAGTAAACACCGCCGCCAAAGCGACGGACAATAACCAAATCCACATCTTTATTTTTAAATAAATGTCATTCCGATTTTGAATTTATTATTTGTCGTTCGATTTTCGAAGTTCGTTTCGGGAGCGCGCTGTGTGCGTTGTAGGTTGCGCGCGAGTGGCCGTGTGCGGCGGCCGGCCGCGGTCTTAGCGCCCCCGCCCTGTGGCTGCAAGGTCGCGCGCTCACTGCAAGCCAACTGGAGCTTCCAATGTGGTTCAGCTTCGGCATGTCAGCTGTCAGACAGCGCTTCAAGTCCGCGCCCGCTATAATATTACCACTTTGGTAAATTAGGTACGTTAGAGAAAAAAAATTCAGACAGCGCAACAAACAGACAGCAACTTATCTGTGACGCGGCGTTAGTAGTGATAAAAAAATTGTATTTCAACTAATCACAACAGTTCTGAAAATTGAGATATCAAGTAATGAATGACTGTAGTTCCAACTTTGGCCATTTTACAGTTACTTTGGTAGATCTGTACAGTTCGATGTTTAGTGTTTTATTTATTGAGCTTCATCTAAAAAATTTGAAGCTCTAAGGTTCTATACAAACAAACTATTTAGATGTGCTTCAAATGCAGGTGACGTAACTATACAGTATGTCCAGTTACCGGTGTCCGACCTGTTAAGGCTAAGCAATATGATCAATTTCATCGGCAACAACAGCTGCTAATGCGAGTGTGTAACGTCCTGTGCTGGCTACTGCACATTATGTCAGTGTGATACAATATTATACAAGAAAAATTTAAGTTGACAAAGCGGTTAGCCAGCAGTCAGTCAGTGATAAACTGCACATTTGATATTATATTTTAATTAACTAAAACTGAGGCCATCTAGAACAAACTATGGGAAAAGAAGTTTTTGTATGAAGGAGTTAACAATTCGGCATCTGATATTAAAGATTTAGAATGGAATAATGTTTTCAAAATCCGAGTCAAAATCAAATAAAGGTTTATTTGCAACCGAATACAACCTAGTTAACTGTTTATACTTAGCCACATATTCAGTGTTAATTATACCAACCAACCAACCTATCAACCGAAAAATGTAGTAATTGAATATACAGATTTTTTGTACATTTCTCTATACAAGTGAACGGTGATGTTCTTTTGAGAAATAAATTTCTTTGAACCTAATTTAAGTATTATGAAACACACCTTTCCTGATCTGGCTCATGTGCAAAACCACAGGTGAAACTATAATTAGTACTTACAAGGAGAACTTTTTCTTTTCACACTCAGTGTTGAAATTCTTGAAAAATTTTGCTGTGGATAAGTGCTACTATTTCTTTTTTTTTTTCAGATTTTGTGTTAGACTCTATTATGCAGCTGATTGTCTAATTAACGCAAGACCTCTAGGTGGTAGCTGAGTCCATGAAACTGAAAATCTCCACGAAATATCACCTCAAGTTTTGAGTTTGACTTTTTATAATTTATGTTTTGCTGCAAGAACATTAGTACGTCCGCCCGTCTAAGACCGATGTCATCAAAATTTCTGGTGCAACATTTGTTCACGAGTCTTGAATGATAATTAAAGAGAAATAATGGCGAAGTTTGGGCGGTCTTAAAAGTTTCCTCGGCAACTTTTTTGCGTCTTAACAATATACACGATACTAAGTCCCGAGGACTACACGTTAAAAGTAAAATCGTTCACCACGAGCATCCATAAAAACTGCTGCAGCGGATTGCGCCCTCTAAGACTCAGCTTTATGAGATCACGAGAGCGCGTTCTTTCCAAATATCATGAAGAAAAGCACCAGAAATTTTGATGATATCGGACTTAGACGGGTGTACGTACTAATCCTGTCCGAAAAGTAATTAAATCTTATTATAGGATGCAGACAGAAAACTAATTAGTAAATTGTGTATTAAGTATATTTTATAATATTATACATTTATATGTGAAAATATATTTGGATGTTTAGATGTATGTTTATTCCACTTTCACGCCTTAAGGTTAAACATCAGCTGCAAAAAAATATTTTTTAGGACTATAAAACGATAACTAAAATATATTTGTAAATCTTTTAAGTCGTTAAACACACAATAATTTCGATCGAAGTCACTGACATTTAGTAAATGATTTATAGGTATTTCAATTGGTGGTTTAACTTTAACTACTGAACGGATTAGGATGAAATTTGGAATGGAGATATTTTGTACCCTGGATTAACATATAGGATATTTTTTACGGGAATAAGTCTTATTCCCACGGGAAAATCTTACACAACGCGAGCGTAGCCGCGGGCGGACCGCTAGCTGACAATAATAATTACAATACTCTGACAAGCATGACAACGTCCTTAATAAAATATTATGATATAACGCCACCCATGTAATTATCTATTTCGCGCGATAAGTGACGCTATGTCATAATTTGACCAAAAAACTACGCAATGCATGTTGCAGAATTGTTTAGATGACCGATCGAGTTGTCTTTGCGAAGAAAGTGAAAGTAACTTGTTGCTTTTGTTTCAGTATTAGTAAGTGTATTGTATTGTATGCCTAAATCTATATTAGCATTTCTTACGAAGTAACAAAATATGGTTATTTGCTTTTTTAATCCTTTTTATAATCAGTACAGTACAGTATTTTAGTTCAATTCCATTTACAGTTCGACGTTTTTTTAAACTTACTCTCGTTTTTGTCTTTGATTTCGTTTTTGTTTTAGTTTTAAAAAAAGATCAGGGATCGTAACTGGGAGTGACCAATAGACTAGAACTAGTAGAACTAATCAAAGGAACATACATACTATTGATATCAGGTTTTGTAAAGTTATTTTCCCTTAAATAAATTAGGTATCCAAAAAATCATTCACCAAAAAATTATTATACCTCTTATGTGTGCCTATCAATAATTTTAGTGCAAGTCATACCCAAATACGATAAAACAATTCTTTCTTAAAACAGAAAGATTTATCAAAAACTTGGAAATCAGCGTATCTTATCAATTGAAGTATGTACTATCAGGTTGATCGCCAATGGCCTCGATTCGGGATGTCACGCTCTAATCCTTAAGGCGCTACGCCGAAAAAAAATTGTTGCGCAAGAGGTGTGTCTAAGGAAGACGGCGCGGGCAGCGCCCCGCGTCGGTCAGCCGCTCCCCGCGCCGCCCCGCACAGACCCCGCTCTAAAACATCGAGGCGGGTCTATGACCTCTGCGACAATGATAAAATATTATATTTGTTTAATTTGATGTAATCGCGCAAAGTATATTACTATGTATGATTCGCTCTTTGAGTATATATTTTTAATTTTATTTTAATTGGTCTTTAGTGTAGTGGAGTGTAGGGTAGTAATGATTATAATTTCACCTAAAAATAAAAGATTTAGTATTTCAAGATTCCAGACATTTTGACATTGTAATAGTAAGTATAATTTGAATTACTATAATACGGTCCGCCCGCGGCTACGCTCGCGTTGTGTAAGATTTTCCCGTGGGAATAAGCCTTTTCCCGTAAAAAGTATCCTATGTAAGTGTCCTATGTGTTCCAGGGTATAAACTAACTTTATTCCAAATTTCTTTCATACCAATCCGTTCAGTAGTTGTTGTCTTCTAGTATCTTCACTTCAAAATTATATAGGGGACAAGGGGAAAATAATTCCCGTTGTCACCACTTTAATTTATTTATAAAATACCTACAGATTTTCGAGTATTTTTATTCCATTGTTTCCAAACTGAAGTCAATTTATTAATTGGATGCAAAAAAATAAAAATGTTATGTTTATTTACGATTTACAATACGATCGATACGTATCTACTTATTTCTGATACGATCAATATTGTGAATGTTTCCGGAAATACATAATGTTTTCATCGTGTCTATTTTTTTCTTTGTGTTAGATTAAACAGGATGATCACTATAAATGTCTTTATAATATTTTTATCACACACACGTCACTTCAACACATCACAATTATTTTTTTCTTTCACTGTCATTATGATGAGTAATTGGTACCAAAGAAATCTTATATCAAATATTTGGTTCAAATCAAGATCAAAAGTTTCTGTTTTTTTAATAAAATTGGGTATGCAAAGTTTTAAAAAAAGTATGCTAAATGCAAAACCATTTCGAGATATAAGGTTGGTTCCTAAATATATTTTGCATTTTTTTTTGCTCAAAATACTACACGGTTGTTTATTTTTTTATAAAATCATTTAATTTCCAAGTGCCCTCCAAAAAGTAACCTGTAGCCGTGCCATCCATGGTAGCTTTGACGTCGAAAAATGAATCATAAAAATCTTAATTTGAATAAAATATTTTTATTTGATTTGATATACGGCTGATTCTCTGCCTTGACAAACGAGATATATAAAAAAATTACACAAATGTCAAACTTCATCTTTGAATATGGCACAGACTCTTGCGCCACGTGTAAAGCTTGATCTGCTATTTAAATATATTTAATTGTAAAACTTTTACTTTAGTATTATATCAGACTGCCCACGCCGCGAAATTTTATTGATAAAGCATCGACTATTTGTGTTTACCATTGAAATTATTAGGGCGCTTGGTCTGGCATCACTAAAACACATTTGATGACATACGATGACAGCTAACTTCATACCTAAATTTTTTGCTTGTCACTAGGCAAAAAATGTATTTTATTCAGCCAACTGTAGTGTATGTATGACTCACTTCAACCACATCCAGATAGATATAATTTAGCATCTAAGTAGCTTGTAGTCAATATGTTTGTCTGACGCACAACACGTCTTTCATTCTGACACGCTCCTGTGTCTCTATACCTCATGCATGGTGACCCTGCCAACACTGCCTAGTATGGACAGTCCTGTGCATCGCGATTCACTAGTGATAAAAATATAACGTGTTCGTTCGTAAAAATTGTAATAATGTGTTAAAACGAAGATCTGATAGGATGTTTACGTGCTAAAAGTGGGTCTTTTTAGATAGGTGTGGAGTTCTTTTTAATAATGTGTTAAAACGAGGATCTGATAGGATGTTTACGTGCTAAAAGTGGGTCTTTTTAGATGGGTGTGGAGTTCTTGAGGAAGCTGCGGCGACTCTTGAGACGGGAAAGAGGAGGGTTGTGTCGTAAAGGAGGTGCCTGCTGTCTTGAGACTGTTTCGCTCTTTCAATATCGCAAGCGACCTCACGTCTCACGCTGGGTGGAACAATTCCTGCCATGGAGTAAAGCTTTCTCAGTGGTGTCGGTTTCAGGGTGCCCGTGACTATACGTCATGATTCGTGGAGAGCTGTGTCCACATTTCTCGCATGGGCTAAACAAGCCCAAACTGGACTCGAATATTCGCCTGCTGAGTAAGCGAGAGCAAAACAACTCGTTCGAAGAACGCGTGCGCTGGCTCCCCAGCGGGTAGTGGTAAGGCGTCTCAGGATGTTGTTCCGGGCACCAACTTTACTCTTAAGCTTGCGGCAGTTCTCTCTTTATGTCAGAGATCGATCCCACGTGACACCTAAGTACCGTCAAAAATGTTTTTAAACTTTCATACAAATTAACTCGATTAGCTGATCACCTTGTTTGAAAAAAATACGAGTTTAAAAAAGTTTTGGAACGAAAGTTGTTCAGTTTCATGGGCCGATTATTACCACACGAGAGGTTTTACGTTATTTTGCTAAGACGTTGACACGTTTTAGTTTTGATTTGTCACGGCAAAGCTAACGATATCTCTTTAGAAATTCATTAAGTATTTTAGAATTTCTAAAGTGTGACAATATTTCCTTATATTTATTAGAGGTTCTATTTTGTCATAAAAACTAAGATTCTTGGATTTTTTTTATTTTTAACATTGCCTCATTGTTTCTTTGGCAAAATAGTGCTCTTAACCGAGTTTCATCAAACCCATTAACTCATAAAAAAAATAATTGTTGTTTTCTTAATGGAATAGTCCACTAACCCAAGTTTTATCGTAATCAGAGCACTAACAAAATAATAAACTGTCAGTTAAAAAATATATGAGTTCATTTTGTTCAATATTATAATTATTTTTTTATAAATAATTATTACTCATCCAAAATATCATTTGAATAAAAATACTCGTAAATCAGTCATTCATTTTATAATTATAATTTGTAACGTGGGAGAACGGTAATATTTATTCCCACTGTCCCCTGTTTTTTTTTTCGAGTGAACATACTGGGGGACAGCGGGGAAAATCCTTAGTTGTTCCCCCGTGAGGGATATAATCCTTTGACTGGAAATAAGACTTGGCTCCGCACACACTTGGCTGGTTTTTTGTAAGCTAGGTATAGGCTATAAAATTACGTAACGAGTATGCAAACTTTACTTTTGAATCAATAAATAAATTCTATCTTACCTACCTAACACAATAAAAATAATTCTAAAAAACCGCATTTGGTTGAATAATAGAAATACCTAACTATTCCTCTCGCGCCTGCCTGTGTTGTACTATAAAAATAAAATGATCGACATCTGTAACTAGGTAGTATAATAATAACATCTAATTTGAAAAAAAAAATGTATACCTTGATGTGCCGTCCACTGTACATACACATATACCCTTTGCGTAGTGTACTCGTATTATTAGTGTCGACCTTGAAAGTGATAGTATCACAAACTTGACTAAACCTTACTAAGTATACAAGCAGCAGGTATGGACCCAACCTATATTTATTTAATTAAAAATCGATTTAGAAATATTGTCAATGTAACGGATCGGACGTGATGGACCTACTCATAGTACGTCTTCTCCAAATAAAATTATTTCGTGAGCCGGGCGGCTTGGAGCGCCACCGAGCGCACATCCGTCGTCGGCAAAGATCATGGGCGACTGAGCTCAAGAAAGGAAAGTGATGACGCTAAGCTTCTCCGCACGTGTTTAACAGAGAAAGAAATAATGTTCGCGCGCTCCAAGTAAATGGCGTAAGTGCCAAATTTACTTTCTCAGTTTATATAAAAAGTACTAATTTGATTTGTAAATTTGCTTAGGAAAAACATAAAGCAGTCGGAGACCTATCTTGTAACTAAATTTCGGCGACCAATAAATTACCA
This sequence comes from Carpatolechia fugitivella, assembly GCA_951230895.1. Classification (NCBI taxonomy): domain Eukaryota; kingdom Metazoa; phylum Arthropoda; class Insecta; order Lepidoptera; family Gelechiidae; genus Carpatolechia; species Carpatolechia fugitivella. The sequence continues at coordinate 13,169,579 of OX579657.1, forward strand.
TTTACCTCTCAGATTCAAATAACGAGAATCGAAGACGCTGCTTTGGATAACATTTGTATCGAGAAGATTTTTACCAAACATGTTTTGGCCTTAGTGTAAGCGTAGATAATAGAGTCCAATAACATATTTTAGAAAATCAATACATTTACTGACGTAGATAATGAGATCTGATTCAACAAAAATCTTGAAAATTCCCGGACTAGCCCCTTAATTTAAGTTATTCCATCCTTTTTACCTTTTAAAGATTGAAAAGGGACAGGGCAGGAGATGACCATCCTAATATTAGAGCTGTCAAACATCGAATTTGAACCGGCCGTGTCGATTGCACAATTTTAGAGAGCACTTAAAACATGCGACTTAAAAATCTCTTAAACTGACAGCTATGCCCTTATTTTAGGTTATCATTCGTTCAAATTAATATCATTCGTTCATCACCTCTCTTTCATTGGTCATAAAAACGAAAAGGATAGCTGGATTTTAAAATTAGAATTAGAGCATGACATCCCGAATCGAGGCTATTGTATACATTTTTATATTGGCGCGCGGTTTTTAGTGCACATTTTGTCGTAGTACCACATGACAGTCGCCGTACATTGTGGTCACTAGTGTATAAATTGTTGTGTACTCGTTCATTGCTTCAAATTATAACCATGTCATTCTTAGGTAAACGGTTCAAACGAGTGGCTAGTGAAAATCTGGAGGAGTTAATCGACACTTTAAGTAAGTTTATTTGAATGAATGAATATACTACTACTTACTCTTTATTTGTTTTTAATCAGACGCTCATCCACTTATTGTCTTCAGAAAAATGTATACTTATTTACTAAAAAGCGTGAACCCTATTTATCGCTGATTTAGGAAGGCAATAATTATAAATGGCGATGTAAAAAACCGACATTTATAAATCAAAATTCAAAATATAAATGAACAATAGAGGAAATAATTTCTGGGTTAGAAATAAGACGCTAACGCTTATTACCAATGCAGTTAGTTAAATCATTGAAAAAATTAATGAAATATACTTTATTGCACACAAAAACAAACAGATAACAATATTAAAGTAGAATTATGTACAATTGGCGGCCTTATTGCTAAAGTTGCAATTTCTTCCAGGCAACCAGATAATAAGAGAGACAATCACAATTATAAAGATGCGGTGAGATTGTATTTCTACGAGCAACCTCTTAGGAATTCGGGAGCGCTAAGAGAAAATTACAACATATATAAACATAATAGGTACATCGAACAAACATTAACCGACAAAGAAGAAAATTAACCAAATACCTTTTTCTGATACAGAAATCCCCGACAAAGCCGGTTTCATGCTGCGCAGCACAGCAACATTCTGCTTCTCCCGGTTAGACGACTCTACATATTCCTTTGAGCTTCAAACTGCTGAGCGCTCCATCATCACTAACTTTAAGCTGGGCGAGGAGACTGCTGTGGAGAGACGGGACGGCAGCAAGGTATGGTTCTCCTCCCTATGGTTCAAATAAAAACTTGATCTTCAATCGACTCGGACTCTGACTCTGACTCTGATGCTTCTCCCGGGTAGACGATCCCACATACTCGTATTCCTTCGAGATTCTGCCGAGCACTCCATCACCACGGACTTCAAGCAAGGCGAGGAGACTGCTGTGGAGAGACGGGACGGCAGCAAAGTATGGTACTGTTGGTCCTCTTACCTATATCATCATCAACAGCTCATTTACGTCTCCAGTCCCCTGGGGACTCCCCACCGAGGGGCAACCTTTGAATTTCTATACCTATAAAGGTAGTTCAGATAAAAACTACGTCAACAGTTGAGTGGAGTAGGACTCTTCTGCTTTTCCCGCCTATGTTCTATCCTACGTTAAACTCCTCTAGTGGTTTTTCAGTCCGTGAAATTTGATATTTTATATTCTAGACTTTAGCAAAATTTATTTCTTTTTCTGTATTCTTAACAATTTATAGATAAACTAAATTACTTACTACAAATATTACTAATGAAATCTCATAAAAACAAAAAAAAATATAGACTACTTCTAAGAAGAGAATATATATTCTGCATGAGATAACCCCTGAACTTGGTTTCCAGGTTAAAGTGACGTACGTTTTGGAGAGCGAGAACGTGATGACGCAGACCATCAGACCTTTCGCCGGTGGCTATGGCACGATCACATACTTCAGAAGGGAATTCAGTGAAAATGGCTGCGAAATGGTAAGGCTAGAATTTCAATCAATCAATCAGCCTATTGCAGTCCACTGCTGGACGTAGGCCTCCCCAAGGGCACGCCAAAGCGCACGATCACCCGCTTTCCTCATCCAGCCACCACCAGCGACCTTTCTCAGGTCATCAGTCCACCTGGCTAGAATTTACTAGCCATTAAAGATACAAGCAGGGCCATCATCACCATAATTTCAGCAGGAAGACATCCACTGTTAGACAATGGCCTATCCCAAAAATGACCGGTGCTGTTTTGTCCGCATCCAGTGGCTTCCCGAAACCTTCACCAAGTTTATCGGTCCACTTTGTATGACATCACCACGCTCTGTCTTCCGGTGCGTAGTCGCCACCTGGGAACCTTTTTGCCTTTTTGAGGGTTCAACAGAATAATTATTATCATTGATAATAATAATAATACATTTATTCACGGTACACAAAACAAAACACACACAGAGGGTACAAATCAAATAAAAATAAAAAAGGCACATCAACAAAATAAAATAACATTAAAATAAACAATAATGTACGTGCACAGCGTCACAATTAATGATTATCAAGTATTTAATAAAAATAAATTATATGGCATACCAAAGCGGATAACGAGACTGAGGTGGAGATGGGCGGGGTACTTGGCTAGACGGGACGACGGACGATGGACCAAAGCAGTCACAGAGTGGTGGCCTAGAGGCGACAAGGCCAGTGGGCAGACCACCAGCCCGATGGTCAGACGATATCGTCAAGATGACGGGATCTCACTGGATGAGGCTGGCACAGGACCGTGAGAATTGGCGCTATAGAGAAGAGGCCTATACCCAGCAGTTGGTTGATGTGGGCTGAGTATGATGATGATGATGAAATTATTTTTGGTTTCGTACCTAAACAGATCGTACCTTTAATTTATACCGTATCAGTGCTTATCTAACTATGTATTTTTCTTATATTTCAGACCATAAATGTTCACGGATGTGACGTAGTGGCAAAACTACGCTATGAAGTGGTAGAGTAATTTTATTTGTACTGTACGTATTTATTCTTCTTCTCCGTCTTTATCCTCGGGTGGATTATGAGGTCAACAATGGACCCCACTAGCCCGTGAACAATACTTATATTTATTAACGGTTAAGTATCTCAATGTTAATAATAAAATTGCGTGCCCAAAAACATAGATGCTAAATGGAAGATACATCTGGCCATTTTCTTTTTATAAGTGTCTTTTTTTTAATAAATAAGATTTTGTTACAGTTTTTTTTTTACTAGTTGTTCAGTTTCAGACATCTTGAATAAAAATCAACATCAACGGCCCGTTACAGTCCACTGCAGGACCATGAGCCTCCTGCACTTAAGTGGAGGGTTTTGCCATAATCTCCACGCTTGGCAGGCGGGTTGGAGATCGCAGATTAAAAGGTTACTGTATCAGAGAGCGCTGCTGCCCGTTCCCTGTTCAATGTGTACATATTGAATAAAAATAAATAAATTAATTACTAGTAATGTTGAAAACGTCCTGTGTCAGTTTATACTGGGAAACGGGTAACTAACGCTGAGGTACAATCGTACCTATCTAAGTCACCGTTTCATATGCGTAAATTTAGTTAAAATATTAACCATACTATTACCATATACCAATTTTAATGACGTTTTAAACAGCTGCTTCTCGTGGCAAATGTATTTAAATATCGCCATAAATATCTAACAATAGTATATCGCTTACTAAACTTAATTGTTATTCTTCGAATCTGCATAATTACTTCATCGCGGGCGCACATAAAATAAGATTTTGCCATAGATTAAGTTTAACCGACGATGATTTCTGGGAACTGATAGATTTTATATATACTGAAGAAGTTTACAAGATTGTAATGACGAATAGGTTAGACTTTATTGAGCCTGTTTTAGGTAACAAAAATAACCTTTCACCATCTAGTAATATTATACGTTATAATATAATACACACACATGTTAAGATAATCAAATGAATACTTTATTAACTTTCGGATGTTACATCTCTTAGTTTCGTCATTACATTTTTTTGGGTGAGTTCACCACACGATGTGCACACTCTGTGGAGAAGAACTCACCAAAGAAACTCCACATGCGTCGCATCTTTGCGTTTCTTTTTTTGTCAAATAATAAATATAATCATTTACAAAATTTATGTATGTTGAAATAGCCTGTCTGAATGACATCTATTCCCATGGATATCTGTCCTCTAAGTAGTCAGATATTCTATAATAAGCTTTTTTATACAATCATTGCCAATAGCTTTTAAATATATTATATTATATGATACCTACTTCGTTTGTATATATCAATTTTATTTTTCTCAAGTAAACTTCTATTACAAAAAGCTTAAGCTTAAAAAACGTTTTTTTCCTGACTGCTGAAAAATGTATTCTTTCATGGATAAACAAAAATCACGCTGTGAGGGTCTAAGAAAGGTTTGTGTAAAAGTCATCCCCAATGAGTTAAAATAGGGGAAATTCTCCTAGGAAATTCCATCACACGGTCTATCTTATCTTGGGCGCAAAATCACACTAGTGTCCTAAATCAAACCACAAAAAGAACACTGGGAAAAAGAGTCCCCACCCTTGTAGCACTTTTTCTCATATATTAAATGAAAGAGCGTAAAAATACATCATTTCATTGTATGGCAGTAAATGTGTGAATAATAAGGGAAAGAAGTTATTCATCCTTAAAATTAAAGAAACATAATAAATTATTTTTAGTATGTTTAGCCGTGTGGTGACGGCAGAGTAGAATACATTAGTCACCAACCCCTACTCTTCCCGTGGGTGTCGTAAGAGGCGACTTAGGGACTACACATTGAACAGGGAACAGGCAGCAGCGCTCTCTGATACAGTAACCTTTTAATCTGCGATCTGCAACCCGTCTGCCAAGCGTGGAGATTATGGCAAAACCAAACACTTAAGGGGAGGAGGCTCATAGTCTAGCAGTGACAGTCCACTGTTGTAAGAGGCGACTTAGGGACTACACATTGAACAGGGAACGGGCAGCAGCGCTCTCTGATACAGTAACCTTTTAATCTGCGATCTGCAACCCGTCTGCCAAGCGTGGAGATTATGGCAAAACCCTCCACTTAAGGGGAGGAGGCTCATAGTCTAGCAGTGACAGTCCACTGTCGTAAGAGGCGACTTAGGGACTACACATTGAACAGGGAACGGGCAGCAGCGCTCTCTGATACAGTAACCTTTTAATCTGCGATCACCAACCCGCCTGCCAAGCGTGGAGATTATGGCAAAACCCTCCACTTAAGGGGAGGAGGCTCATAGTCTAGCAGTGACAGTCCACTGTCGTAAGAGGCGACTTAGGGACTACACATTGAACAGGGAACGGGCAGCAGCGCTCTCTGATACAGTAACCTTTTAATCTGCGATCTCTAACTCGCCTGCCAAGCGTGGAGATTATGGTTAAACCCTCCACTTAAGGGGAGGAGGCTCATAGTCTAGCAGTGGACTGTGACGAGTCGTTGATGTTGATGTATAGAAAAATTTTGAACACACAATACAGGCTTAAATAAATAATTATTATGAACAGCTTTTGGTGCTAATGGTAAGATCATGCGCAGCAAGTTGTCTAGTGCCTACCAAGTTGAAGAATGTGTTTGAGCAGTGTATTTGGCATTATGACGTTAAGAACGGCTTACTTATTCTTTTCCAATTATCGGATGTTACCGGTCTTGATGGTACGATGACATAAAACTGGCAGGACCAGACTGGATGCGGGTTGCACAGGACCGTGAGGGTTGGCGCAGTAGAGGAGAGGCCTCTACCCAGCAGTGGGCGGATGTGGGCTGGAAATGATGATGATGATGGTGACCGGCTATTGCTTTGCAGTACCTACTAATTTGTCGTCCCAAGTGCGATTCAAGTGAAAATATATAATACGAAGCTTCACGAAATTATGTTGTACAGCCCTATCCAACCATCATTCGCTTGCCCTTACCCATCATTTGGGGTCTGCGCAGTATGTTTTCTTCCTCCATTCATCCCTATCAGCAGTCATTTCAACACTCACGTCCTTCCTGAACATATCATCTTTTACACAATCCATCCATCTTTTCTTTGGTCGTCCTCTCCCAACATATCCATCCACATTCAAATTTAATACCTTTTTCCCTACGTAACATTAATTTATCCGCATTACAGCCCTATCCAACCACAAACACAAAAAGCTCTTATTTAATCTATGGCGCGTGGTGTATCTATTTAACATACGATCCTCCCTCCATTGTTTTAACCTCGGTTTTAACTGTCCATATCTGCCGTCTATCTGATCAGGTGTACCAATAGCGAAGGACATAACAAAAACAATTAGGATTTGGAGACAAGGGAGATACTAATAATTCGTTATAATTTTTGACCCAAGAACTAAAAGGTTAACTAAAGAGTTATTTTACTCTTCGTACGTTCATTGTAACTTTAATATGGGTAGACTCGTCTATCTATCTATAAATGAAAATGAGACTGAAAATATTTGCCAAAGTAAATCGTACTAGTCTATCATTGTCGCACACACACATACACACACACTCACACTTGCATGCACTCTCATATACACAAACTTACACATGCTTTTATTATTGGTGTTGTTATAATTGTTTTAGTTTTTTGTTGTTTTTTTTTTCCTCTTTTGTTTTTTTCTCCCAACATATTGTTATGATCTACTTGCTCGAACAAGTTATATATTTTTACCCTGTGTTCAGTTCTGAGGTGGAGGCCTGGCTTCCTATACTACAGGATCTCCTAGTTTAGGGACCAGCCTCAACAATATAATGTAATATGTATCACTTGTTATGTTCTTCATTAATGTGATTGTTGTTGAGGAAATAAATACTTTATTATTATTATTATTGTGCATTATGGTCCAGAGCGATTGTTTCTAAATACTTAAATTTTACATTTTAGTTTGAATTTTACAAAATTAAGTGGATAAAGTAAATAACCACTATTATATTAAAAAAACAAAAACCCGACTGCATGAAAAATTTAAAACTTTTGGTGCCAAAAATAGGCCATCTTGGTTTTTTTTATAAATTTGATGTACCCAGTGTCACTCTCACCAGTAAGACGAATCTAACGATACCTCTTTAGCTAAAATCCATCAAGCCGTTTAGGCTGTAGAGCGTGCCAAAGAAATATACATACATACATACATACATACACTCGAAAAACATAACCCTCCTTCTAAAGCAGTCGGGTAAAAAATAGATAAAATAAAGTATTTTTTAGATCATAAGATTTGTTGTTCAGTCTCAAAAAAAAGAAAAAAGGACTAACTACAATATTTATTTACATTTCGAACATTTTAAATCTTAACAGCGTTCGTTGCGTGCGCGCATGTGCCAGTGATCGATGTGGGTCACCGGTGCCTTTTGGGGCGACCCGCAGTGCGGCTGCGCGTATCGGCCTAATGAATGACACGCACTTGCTGTCAAGTCAAGCCAAGCCACTATCTTATATTATTAATATCAATTTACTTAAATAATTACTTTCAGTCGGGTCGATTAATTTGAGTCAGTAGTCTTCGATTTTTTCCTGATGACTTTTCTTTTAGCTTGTTAGTTCGACGCCCATACCGACTTCACAAACTCGTAAAATACGGTGGTACCATGAGCCATATACACGGTGTTACAAAAAGACGAGTAAATTTTGTATGGAGACCATCTACATTTTGTATGGGAATGCGATTTTTTTAAATCGTTTTTCGACCTATGTTCTTTGGGGAAAGTTGTTCAGTTTTACGAGCAGATTCACACCCTTTCGGCTTTATTTGTAGTTGGTAAACGTAATAAAACTCTTTCACTTGTAACTTATTTTTTTTTAAATGCCAAAAAACGCTTAATGCAGGCTCTGAGTATAATAATAATTAAATAAAGTTTTCTCTGAGAGCAGGGTGTAGATAAGAATGACACCACTTTAAAAAAAACTACAAAAATGCGAACTCAGCGGTGTAAATACTTCTTTAAACATACCGGCTACTAAAATTATCCTAAATTACTAAAACAAACTAATTTACCAGAACGAATACCAGTAAATATACTGCCTTTATAATCGTTTACCACTTACCAACCATTTTAAAGCATATTGAGCTATTTTAACTTGAAATTATTGACACGTAAATTGCAAAGCAGTTGTACCTTCGACACGATTTGTTTGACAGTATAGCAGACTACAGGTTCTTATTACTATTTAGACGTGGTAGTATACAAATAATCTACATATTGGAGGCATATACGAGAATGCAAAACGGATATGGAGAATTCAGTGCCGTGCTAAGCCTACCTGTTGATTTAACCTAATAAGAAATACAGTTATGTCACATTCTTTATTAAAAAAAACTACATTATGACTTATAAGTAAGTGTTGAAGAAAGAAACATTAATTGACTAGAATTGTCGTTGTATCCTAGCAACCCTTAAACGTTTTCTTCTAATACTATAGAATACGAAAGGTCACAAGAACAAATCGGCCTTTACAAAAATAATAAGTAATTCTCCTTGATTTCTCAATTTTCTTCATACTAAATATTTATATTGAGACTTCAATAAATCGTTTGTACAATAAATCTATTAGTTTCCTTCAAAATGAGGGCATCAGGAGGGCCTGAGCTTAACCACAGCCGCTGCACTCTCTCGCACAGAATATGCAAATCCGCGCATTTTGCGAAATAACGAGTCTCAAATCCAGAACACATACATGTTACAAATTAATATAACACACCTTAGTTTTGTCTAGTTTATTCGAATAACCTCAATCCATTCACTAGGTATGTAGATAGTAATCAAAGTAGGTAGTTTTAAATGGATTGGAACATGTCATTTGAAAAGATGGCGTAATAGTCAAAAGCTAAAACTTCGAATGATGTATGGCTTATTTGCGAAATGTATGTTACCAAGTGATCAATTACTGCGTAGTGTCACATTAGTACGATTATTATTAAGCCTCGCTTTTAATATAGTTAACGAAAACTAGTTTGCAAGACCAAAAAAGTTCTGAAATAATTCTGTCAAATTGTGAAATAAAGTAAGTGTAACTTACTACAAAATTCTACTTGAAATCGACCCGATAGATTTTAAATGAAATGTTATTTTACTTATGTTAAAGTAAAATAAAGTTTTATGGTATACAGCGTGTCTCCTGTTAAGTAAAATGCATGTGCTAGGCAAAAGGTTTTACTTTTCCAATCTATATGCTAAACATACATGAAAAGAAATAATAAAAACTATGATTCGTATTATTGAGTCTAATAAATCGTATATGAGTGAGTGTTTTACTATGTGCGCGTATGTACGTATGTACGATTCTTTGTATGTACGTACATAGTCTTAATCCTGCTTTTGAATAAGTCCTATAATTACCAATTGCATTTCTCTCATTCAATCATAAGTTTCGATCTTTATTTTTGACCCATGCATCACTCTTGCAAAGGTCAAATGTAAACAAAAAGCGAATAAAGAGCCCGCGTGACATTGCTCCAAATAAAATCCGGAATAACGAGCCCATAACATTCAAGTTACCAACTTGTGAGTAAATTCAAGTTTCTTACGTAACTTTTTAACTTCACGCAAATAACTATAACTGAATTATTGTTTACTGTGCCATAAATAGTGATTTTATTCGATTCTAAATATAGAGAAAAGCTCATCTGTAAATTTTATTAAATACCTACGCATCTTATGCGGATGAGTACGTTTTTTATTTAGGCCCGGTTTTTCAATCGCTAGATAAACTAACAAATAGTGTTTATTCGACAGATAGCAAGATATTGAATTTTTCAACAGTCGGATAAGACTTATTTAACGAATAACTCCAATATCTGAAGAATAAATCTATCTGCCGCTTCATTTGCCAGATAACTGTACTATTCGACTGATAGTTTGAGGCATGACGTTTATGACAAACAATTTTCAAAAAAATCTTGAAACTGGCACAAAGTTCAACTAGTGCCATAACAAAAAAAAGAAGAAGTAAATAATAGAATTGACATGACACTGTTGACAGAAAATGGACAGAAAAGCCTGTCTTGCTCTAACGTTAGTCTAAGCAATATATTTGTTTCACCTCTCTGAAGATTGTGTCAGATAGTTATCAATGGAATAAATAACAATTGAAAAATTGGAGAACAATTATTCGTCCGATAAACTGTCATATAACTTTGTTCGTTAGATAGTTATTAGATCATTTATCTGAGGATTGAAAAACCGGCCCTAAATAAACAAAATTGTTATTATTATTTATTGTCAGTTACCAGTCACTATCTAAACATTTTATTTAGTATGTTAGCATTTTGGCATATTAGCTTAAAAGGAGACATCGGTCATTGTCATATTACAAAATTGTGAGAAATGCCCAAATATTTTTATTTCTTTATTATGCTTTTTTTGTAATAATAGTTATGAGCTAATAATAAAGTTAAAGTGTTTATGGAAATATGGAGCCAAATCAAAAAGCAGCAGTTGCGACCTCCGATTGTCGGATACGAGAACATAACTATTTTTTTTTACTGCATACAACGTCCAATGTCCATTCTCTTTCCTCTCTTCCTGCTTCTTGATGACATTTAAGATGCTTATGCATTCTTTCATCTTTTTTCCCGTTTTCCATACACATATTACAAAACTACAAACCTGTGTGAACACTTGTTCATGGTTTGATAGCCAGTGTTCCCTTCCCTTCCTGTATAACTTGATGACATTTTGTAATCTGGATATCCCTTTCATCAATACAAGATACAACTGACATTAAAATACAACAAGTTACATACTTGTCAATATTATTGTTGCACTCTCATTGAATTTAAAAGATTGGACCTTAGTATGATTTAAATGTGCAGTGAGAAAATTTTTAATTGCGGTTTGACCTACATTACCAAAGAAAATATGTGATTGTCTCCTCAGGACAGCTATCCGACCCAAAATATACCTGTCTCTTGTCCAGGGAAATTGAAAAACTGATAGCGAAAAGTTGCTGACAAGCAAGACAAAATAGTGAGCGTCGGTGGTCTAGTGGTTAGGGTTTGATCCCCACCATGTACCAATGTGTTTTTCGAATTTTGAATTCATATGTACGTTTATTCGACGCTCTTACGGTGAAGGAAAACATCGTAATGAAACCTTCACACTCAAAATTCAAAGGTTATGTGTGTGAAGTCGACCAACCCGCACTGGGCCAGCGTGGTCGACTAAGGCCTACCTAACCGCCCTAATTCAGGGTAGGCTCGAGCCCCTCGGTGGAGACTTATGAGCTGTTGATGATGTGAAGATAGAATAGGTAACAATATTTTTTCTTGCACACTGTCGTCAGTGTCACATTTCTTATTCATCGATTTCGGTTTAGCATTGATTTAAGCCGTCCGAATTCGTGTCGTTCGTCATTCGAAAGTAGTCCATCCAGATTCCTCATTTAAACATAAGGTCGACGTCAGACAATGAGGTCGGTGCACGTAACACGACCGCAAGTTGAAAGGTCGGCAGGCAGGACAGGACGCAAGATATTGAAGGGCATGGCCGAAAAAATACGGTTTTCAGCGTTTTATTTTAAGGTCGTATTCCCTTCACGTAAAACATGCTGGTTGAAAAGGAAGGGATGTTTTTTTCTTCGAATTGGAAGTAATTGCTTTACAATCATATAGGCACTAAAATGGTTGGTAATATAGGTAGCCATGGAGTCTAATGCTGAGTTTCCCCATAGAATAGTTGTCATTAAACTGGCAGGACAGGACATTTGAACAAGGGTATGGCTTGACAAAAAGGAAGAAAGAAATAAAACAATTTCAAAAAAAAAAAAAAGGAAGGAAGGTTTTTTTTTTTGTATCGTCGATGTTGTAGTCATCCACTAACGTTATAGTAGAACCATTTTTTTAGGTTAAACAAACCTACCTAACGACGACCCGAAGAGCCATTTCCCGCGAATGTCCACTACCCATGTCTGAACGTCCATTATACGTCATTTAAAAATATTGATAAACTTTATATTGATATCAGAAAATACAGACATTCTAGATTGTAGAGTAGAGTTGGGTTTCATGAAGTAGGTACTAACTCTAATTTAAATTCTTCAAATATGTATGACTCTCGCAATTGAGATGTCATTGTTAAAGCAACACAAGACAAGACGAAAGGAAAGACAACAGACTGTCACATGACTTAAATAAGTAGGTACCTGTAATACAAGTTTTACATCACCGAAATATCTTGTTGCGACACTTCGGAAGCACCCGCCACCTGGGACTGTAACTTCAAGTGGAAGAATAGTCTTTAATTAAAAGACAGAGTGTGCTTTTTGGTATGCTGCGCCTTTTGTTGCTGGCCCAACAGCCCTAAGGCGATTATTGGTAAATTATAATTATCTGGAACCGTTTTAAGCTACGGTTTTGTTTAAGAGCAACGTACATTGCGGAGCCAGTATAGGTACTTAAGTAAGTTTTACCGGTATGTATCCTCAGCAACATATTCGCCACGCAATGTTATACCTATGGAATCGTAATGGTAAGTGCAAAATTTATTAAAACAGGCTACTGCACTGAGGTCCAAAGCGATGATGTGGTCGAAATAAACCTATAATTATTACGGATTGCTGTAATGCTGTCATAGCTTATGAATCATTGTATAATTATTATTTGTCATGCTCTATTAAGACATGGAGGTTAAGGAAATGTCTTGATGTAAGTATACGTAATAAATTTTGACTATTAATATTTTTCTTAAGATATGGTCTTTAATTAAGACGGAGGGAGATTCGTCAAGTGCTGGCGATCTGAAAATTTAATTAAAATTAAAATTAAATTAAGTGTAATAAATACGATACTATACGATGAGAATGAGTAACGATAGAGCCAAAATGACCAACGAGAAAGTACCATCAAAAAGAAAATAGTACATTGTTATACGAGGGGTGAAAGTAACTTATTTAGGGCCGAGACGGGGTTTGGGGCCTGAGCGTAGCGAGGGCCCCTAATAGTTCGAGGCACTAAATAAGTCTTTAACCAGAGGTAAACACTGTGCTTTTCATTACGAATACAAGGAAAGAAGACGAAGGCAACCTCTAGTAGGAAAGACAACTTCCAGTAAGAGGTTTGGTACCAATGTGTTTTCGAATTCCAAATGTTTATTCGACGCGAAGAAGGAAAACATCGTGAGGAAACTTGCACACTCCTGCGAATAAAATTCAAAGGTTGTGTGTGAAGTTGATCAACCCGCATTGGTTCTGTGTGGTTGACTTGGCCTTATCGCCCTAATTCAGGGTACGCTCGAGCCCCTAGGTGGGGAGGTATATGAGCTATTGATAAATGATGTCATTTAACTCCGTACCGTTTTTATTGTCTAGTACTCTTTTATGACGCACTGTTCCCTTTCGCACTCCGCTTTATATGAATGAACCTTGTTTATAAATTAAAATATCACAGCTGCGTGTAAAATTAATAATTGCATACACTCATAATAAACGCATTAGTTCAGGTGCATACAAATTACTATAGTGAATGTCACACTCTTATCTCATAATACGAGACATATAGGTACTTTGATATTATCACTTCATAAATTTTATTATAACTGTAATGTTAGACCTTCAGTTTTAATTAAATTACATTTGTAACAGCTGGCTTGTCTGTAACCTAAGATAATAAAATTAAAAAAGATTTCGACAGTAGAACTTACTACAAACTGATTATTTTACGCTTATTACGGAGATTCCGTGTTCCAATCCCGGTGGTGACACTGTCAAGCAAAGGTATCAGATCTTTGAGAGATTTTCCCCAGTTTGTTTAAGACATTGCTGGCTGAATAACCTGTCACAAAAACGAAGAATTAACATATTATTGGAGCCTATCCCGTGGCTCCAGGTGCAGGAATGGCTTTTCAGCTGTGGTTCTGCTGGGGAGTATGCTCCGCAGCATGATTATTTTGAATTTTATGTACCACAAAAAGAACCGACGACGCTCACTTCTTTTTAAGATTGCTCTAATTGCACACATATTCTGTACATTTTATGTGCGTAACCGAAACAATATAATTCGTCTGCTGCGTAGCATGACATGAAGATTCGGAAGGCACGGCCGTCTCCCGGCTACTGTCTAGTCGTTACACGAGCGTTGCAGTGCTTCTCGGCGGCTCCATAACACTGGCACCAGGGTTTGTGGGGTCGGTAGTCGACCTTAAAACTCACACGATGAAGAACAAGAAGAATAATACTAACTGATCAGCTGACCGAGTCAATTCATTTAAAAAATAAGAATTTCGAAAAGTTGGGCAACAAAAGTCGTTCAGTTTCATAGATGATACTACATTTTCAGTTTCATGAGTAGTTCATCAGCATATACGTCTCCATCAATTAAGGGGCTCGAGCCTACTCTGAGTTAGAGTGATTAGGCTTTAGTCGGCCACGCTGGCCCAGTGCGTATTGGTCGACTTCACACACAACCTTTAAATTACTTAGCAGGAGTGTACAGGTTTCATCACGATGTTTCTCTTCACCATCTTACGGTGTTATTTAGGTAACAAAGTGGAAATTTTTCTATACTTTTGTAGAGCCCTACTAGAGATAAAGAAGCAGGTATTGAAAGACAGCGGCCTCTAAATTGGTCTGTGGGTGTCTCTGAGGTAAGTGTCTCAATAAAACTGATATAAGTGAATCGACCTTCGGCCTAGTAAGGAATCGCACCAGTTCAAATATCGAGTAAAACGTGGTAGGCAGACGCCTACAATGACAAACTGGTTGTCAGGTTTCGGCTAAAATTACGTTGGATTCATTTAGCAATATGGACAGGCACGCACCTAAATCATAAATGCAGATATCTATTTCAAACGCTTTCAAAAGAAAAGGGAATGTTTGAAGAACATCCAACAGATGCTACTACGCCAAAGTTCAAATCACATCACGGTTACGCATATACTCGTATACGAGCACAAATTAGGTAAGCTTAACGTTTTATCCGTAGTAACAAAAAAAGACGCGCTAGAGCCATGTGAGAGTGTCTTCCATCCGGAAGACGCGGGTTCGATTCCCACCACTTACTAATTTGTTTTCAAAACTAATCAATCAAATCTAGTGACCAGAGGGCACTGTACGCATTTTAATTAAACACATGGACAGTCGTCCAACGTTCTTACTTCTTATACGATAAAATGGGTCGAAAGACGGAAAAAAATTCGACCTTCCATACAAAATAAGCTTTTTCTTCTCACTGCACTATTGGAAGGCCGTGTTTTTTTGCTTTTTCGACCCGTGTTTTTTGGGAAAATGGATTTAAATGACTTTCTGATTATTATATTAAAACACTGATTATAAAATAACCCTGTATTTTATTTCCTCGAGCCTTAGTACCTTTCTGTAAAGAAACGTACTCATACTCGTATCAAAGCTTAGTTTTTAAATACTAGAACCGACTCTGTTTGCAATAGTTCTCAATTGCTCAACTTTAATTGACTGGCTAATCAGAAGTTTTATAATAAATCAATCTTTTCTTGTGATTATTAATTTGGTTTCATATAAATTAAAAGCAATACAACTATAAGTGGCTGTAGTAATAAGCTTGATGATAGTAGCTTATTTATGACTAGCAGGCAGTCCCGACTTCGCTCGCATAATTTACAGATATAGCTCCCGTCACGTAAAAAGGCACGTACGTAATATAATGAATGAATGAATATACGAGGAGGGGTCAAAAAGTAGTGAGAATGAAATAGAATATAATGACTATTGATAACTTAATAATTTATTTTTCTACATAGTCTCCGAGTCTCTCTACACACCGAGTCCAGCACTTTTCCAAGGCTTCAATCCTTTAAAAAAAAAAGTTTTGTCTTGGTCCTGCAAAAAGCTCTCCACGGCATCCATCACCTCGTTATCGTCTTCGTACCTGTTTCCCCTTAAGTATTCTTTCAATTTGGGGAACAGATAAAAATCGCTAGGCGCCAGATCTGGTGAATAAGGGGGGTGATCAACCAATTCGAAGCCAGCTTGCTGAATGGCAGCCATCGCAACTGCCGACCTGTGCGCGGGTGCGTTGTCGTGATGAAACAGCACGCCCCTTCGAAGTTTCCCTCTCCTTTTCTCTTTGATGGCATTCCTCAACTTGGGAATTAAAGCTGCATAATATTGGCCTGTAATAGTGGTTCCACGCTCCAGGTAATCAATCAACAATATCCCTTCTGAGTCCCAAAATATTGAGGCCGATGCCACGGCACGAAACTTCTTTGGGGTCGGTGATGATGGCCGTTTCCATTGCGAAGATTGCTGTTTGGCCTCAGGATCAAAATGATGGACTCATGTTTCGTCCATTGTTACGAAACGAGACAAAAAGTTCTTGAAACTTGTCCAACAATATCTTCGAAATGTCAAGTCGATTTTGTTTCTGACTGTCGGTTAACATTCTCGGCACCCATCTTGCGGAAACTTTTCTCATATTCAAATATTGTTTCAATATGGATTGAATACTTCCATATGAAATGCCCGTTTCTTGAATTAAGTATCGGATGGTAACTCTTCGATCGCTCAATAAAATTTTCTCGACTTTCGCAACATTTTCTTGGGTGACTGACGTCGATGGACGGCCGCAATAATGTTCGTCTTCCGTGCTCGTTCTCCCTACTCGAAATTGAGAAGCCCACCTTGCGACAGTAGAATACGGCGGAGCAGACTCTCCTAATGTTGCCTCCAAATCGCAATGAATCTCTTGAGTCGTTAACTTTTTTAAACAGAGGTATTTAATAACGGCTCGCACTTCATTTTTCTCCATTTTCGAGAACACGTTCCGACACGAAGCAAACAAATGACTACATTCAGAAAGAAACAAAAGAGAATCGAAGATTTTTTTCTTTATTAATATTACAAATATGTATCTGAGCTATGCCTGCCAGTATTTTTTTTTCTTACCAAGGAGTATGTCGTTCTCACTACTTTTTGATCCCTTCTCGTATATCATTTATTTCAGTTTAAGGAATAAAATCATTTCCAATATTTACCGAAGGAATAGAAACTGAACAGTTAGGCCCTATCTAATTTCAAAGCTACCTGTGTAATGAAACAAATAAAAAAAGCTCAAACAGGAAAAGAATAATAGGCTTGAATATATGCCTTTCTTTTTCTGAGAGTGATGAGACTGCGTCAGCAAAATTTAAATATAAGTAGTAAGCAAATATTGATAGAAAAAAATAAGAGGCTACACATAAGTAGTTAAGTATGTGAGTTAATTTAGTATTTGTATAATTATTATGTTGATACTTGCCGATAAGAAAAAAAAAACCTTAAGTAAAAAAAATAAGTGATGTAAAAGATTTGAATTTTCTTTTTAGAAAAGTAAATTACATACATAAACAACTAAGGTTGTTTAACAAACTATACATGCTCGTAATAGATAAAAAGGAATCCGGAAGGAAGTCAATCATCCATTATACAATTCCCATCTATCAAACAACAATGAGTGTAGACGTACAATACAACTACTTATTTATGATTGACTATACCGGCGAGTCCCGGCTACTGGTCTTGCTTTTGATATGATTATCTCAAGTTACGTATATTGTTAAGGAGAAGAAATAGAGCTCGATTTTTCAAGAAAATATCGAATGAAAAGGGCACCAATACCGCGCTACAAAAAACAATCTTATCTGATAAAACAAAAAAATATATATATTTTGTCATTTTTGTTTAACTAGGTACCTACGTTGCCTGCCAGGCACACTCTCTCTCTTTTTTATTTTGTCTGTAATACTGATGAATGAATTCCGCTTTATAAAATTGTACTGGCCTAATTTGTTGAAAAAAACATGGATGCCATTAAATTCTGAGAAAAAAATATTTTATCTTTTTCACATGTCCAGCCAGTCCTTTGTAAAGTTGACTTTGACTACACTCCTTCTATTTTTGACAAATATCGTAGTGCGTACCTACCGCAAAATCTCGGTAAAAAAACCTTGCTTTATTATTGATTGTGCTTATAGTACGTTTGAGCCGGTTCGTTAGTTACTTTGGGGGTCAGAATTTATAGGTTGTCCATTTATTTTACAGAAATCTAATAAGTACCTACCTACACAATTTCACTGATCTCTAGTTAGAACATTGCATAGTACTATCTCCTTAAATCAATAATAATAATATTATTATAATTATGTATTGTATCGTTAACAATAAACAATAGAATATGGATATGTGTATCGTATTCCCACGGTCCGGACTTGGGCGTAGGCGGACACGTCACTTACAGCTTGTAGACCTTGAGCGAAATATTTTGAAGATATTGTTTCAAGTAGTACTCACCTATCCTGATGTGACTAAGTGCGAAGTTCGATTTACACTGAGTTGGACCACCGATTTCTAAAAACAAAATAGTGCGTCACACAGTACAACAGCACAAGTTTATTTTGGTTAAGCGGACATGAAAGATTCAGAAAAATGCGTACAATACCCACTCCCACCCCCACCCCACCTACCCCTTTTTACCCATTAAAGTTTTTTTGAGCGTTCGAGCACAGAGTTTAGTGCAACAAAATAGTTCTAACTAGTGGCTCTGTGAGCAGTAACCTCGCGAGACTTTTGTTAAATGGCTGATTTATGTTTTTTTACGTTTACAACCCTCATAAATCCATCATTTTTAAAAATTTACAAAAAACTGACTGAAAAAAAGCTATAGGTATTTTAATCGAACCTGTTCACAAAATTTCACGAGAATCGGTTGAGAAACGCGAACTGTAGAGGAGAACAAACAGATGGACAGATAGACATACAAAAGCAATTTTGGCCAAGCTGAAACGGAGACGCTACACTCGCGCTTCGTGCTCGCTCGGTCAACTCTTTTTCTATTTTTTTATTATTATTATTATTATTATAACAATATTTTGACTTTTTTTTCTTTTTTCTTGCTACCCGTGCGTAACTAAGTAAGAATTTCTACCACGAAGCCATGACTGGACATTCCACTTTCATGACCTGTTACAGTTCCGTGGTGACGTGGCTTTGGGAAACTAGAGCAAGGTAGGTATAATCACACTGGAATGAGAAACTATCTCTGTTATAATATCTGTACAGATAATTTCATATTCGGTCGATATAAAGCAGCGGTAGGCTCGAGCCCCTCGGTGGGGACGTATATGAGCGTCGTCGTGTGACTCCTGCGTTTGAGTCGCACTTGGGACGGCAAATTGGAACTGTAAAAGCAATGACCATTAAGTAAGCAGCCAAAAATTAGGAAAGTATAATCGCGGCTTAAATCCAAATATAATAAAAAAGTTATTTTTCACACTTATTTCGGTTCGATTCCCGGATCAGGCAAGCGACCGATTCCCTATCTGACAAAGGAGTCATATAAATCACGAAGTCTTATCGTATAATCTTCTTGAGTCGATTCGGTGACAATATAATATTATGGTGGAGGACCAGTTCTTGGCAGCATCAGTAAAATACAAATACAAAATACAAATAATTTATTTAAATCAGTAGCAGTGTTCAATGTTTTTTCTGACTATAACTGAATGGCTTACCGCAAAAATCGTCGCTTAGCTACTAAAGCTGTCGCGTATGCGATTGCGCGAGCTGTCAATGTTGTCGCACTGGATCAAGCGATCGATATTATGATCTCGTGCTTTGCTTATCAAGCGAGGTCGTGCGCATGAGCATTGTCTCGGGGTCATGTAGGACGCAATCTCTTACTGCCTAGAATTCGTAGCTACTGTATAGTAGTGCCAAGTGGTTGCCTATTATGGTGACGTCATAACTTCATAGAAAACAAGCAAGGACGAATTTCGGCGCTGCCGCTATGCCCTCCGTGGTGTAGTTGGTAAGCACGTTGGCTGCGTATAGGCCGAAGGTCGTGGGTTCAAGTCCCGCCGAAAGGTTTACGTTTTTGGTTGTTTTCTATGAATCTAAAATATTTAACTGTATAGTAGTTTTAATTTTTTAACCTGTAGGTAGACTGTAGATGACCAATGCTTGACAAAATCCTCCTCTTGGCCTCCCCAAAGAGCGGTCCGGTCCCATGTTTTTTTTAAAGACGTTTGGGTTCACGTTTGTCTCACCTAAAGGAAAGCGACGACCAGGTCGAAGATGGAACACATCCAGAAGATGCCTGTAACAAGTTATACGGTTCCGGAAACTCCGACGCAGGGAGAGCATTCCACTCACTCTCACTAAAAAAGACGATGCTAAGCAGGGCCAATGTTCGACAAAAGCTCCCCTTGGTTTTCTCAAAGACAGAATAGAGGATCGGACTGTTCACCATACTTTGTGAATTATTTTTAAAATAGTAGCAGACGATTCGCGAAGAAAAGACAGAATCGGTTGAAAAACGAATTTACAGTGATTTTTTAAAGTTTCAATATGTCTGTCTCATTCAAAAACGATTTTTTGTATGGAGATTATATGGCGTTACTAACAAATGACGTCACAAGTGGGTATCTTGAATTTCAAACCTTTATAACTCGGTCAATTTTAAAGATAGAGCAAAAATTATTTTAGTGTTCGATAGCAGAAACTGATAAAAGTTTGGATTTGTAAAATAAAAAAAGTAGTCCGATCCCCTATTAATAATGCCCAAAGATCTACACAACGACTCTGGTGGTGGTCTGCGCTTCTTCGTATACGCAGCTCAAGTGTATGTATCGTTCTAGCAGAGCCACAGTCTCCGATTAGACTTAGACGTTAGGTACATTTAGAATTGACTTTTCCAATTTGGTACAAAATTGTTTCATATTCGGAACCGGAAAATGGAAAAACTCAAAAACGATACACACAAACGTAAGTAGAAATTAATACAAATCGCTAGGTAGACATTAATACCAATGCGATTAAACCACTCAAACTTTGTACTATTGGAATAATGTTCTAAAACCAGTACCTATGCTTTTCTTTTTTCTTATAATATCTTGTTCCCACGGGAAAACATCGGAAACCAGCTACGCAGCGCGCGGGCTATCACTATAATTAATCAATACTAAACGACGGACAGTAAAAGAGCGTGTGACAATGACAATGCGCGCGAGTCGATTTTGACATATGGTGGCGCTAGAGCAGATTTGTCTTGCTTATCTGATGACCGTGACCCGCAACGGCCTTGACTGATTGATTGCTTTGCTATTTGTTATTTTATCTTTGAACTATAATATTATTATCTTTAGTGAGACATGGTGTCGATTCGGCATACGGCCAACTAAACTAAATTAAAATTACTCCTGTCACTTTCTATCATTTTTAATTGAAAAGGGACCGAAGATCATCGGTTTTGTTTTTGTCTTTGACTTCACGACTAACTGTCAATAAATAAGACACCTGTAAATTTTAAAATAGAGACGAATTTATTTCATCTTAAAAAATTAAAACATATGTTTAAAATAAATTAGTGACGTTCTCGTAATGAAAATGACATTGCTAGCAACTATAAATGCATTCTATCACTACAATATTATGTGTTTATTAGTAGGGTATTTTTCAATTATTGATCAACGATGCAGGAAGCTGGTTATAAAGTTAATTACTTTAGGATTTATCGAGCAATTTGACCAGTAATTAAAAAATAATCCCATATTTAAAAAAATACAAACAATTACTAATACTGAATATTGTCCAAATATACATTATACAAGCCTAAAATTGTATACACCGCAATACTTTTTAAAATGTCTTTAGCACCATCAGCAATGGATATTCTTTTTTATTAATATTTTTTTGTTATCTATAACCACTTTAGAATATTTTTCATGACATGATATATTATACCTACAAGCCTAAGTAAAAAAACCTTGTTATATTTAATGATTTTCAGTGAAAATGAATCGCCACATTTATCGACGCGGAACTACAGCTTTATATAACTAATTAACTAGGACCGCCTTTAATTTCACAGATAAGTTGAGACAGGGATAGAAACGTTATGGTCTTGTACAAACTTCGGATGCTGAGGACGGTATACCGCCTATGTCAGGACTATTTGACATTTTGATGTACAATAAAAAAAAAAAAAAAATATCCAGCCGTTTTTTATCTGGCGAATTTCAAAGTTAGGTCTACTTAAGTTTTATAACTTTTGCAGGTTTTTTATTTAATTTTTTAGACCAAGTTACTGAAATTAATTAATTAAATATATTTTCGAACTCGCCTTAGAAATCTCTTAAATATTTTTTTCACACAGGATAAGTTTCTATTTTTTTTTTCTTCATACAAAAATAACATGCCCGCCATCTTTAATTCTAAGGGCGGGATTAATTGCGTCCCCTCCAGAGCAAATGTCTTAGGCACGTCTTAGGTAGGTACCAGCTATAACCTGACATATATTCCGTGCGTCTGATGTTACAAATTGGTTCCCGAATCAACTATAGTAAAATGTAAAAAAAAACATCTGATTTGCTGAACCAATGACCGTAAATGGGTAAAGTCGATTGTGGCGCCACCATTTAGCTGTTTAATTAACTAAAACTACTTATCATCCTGATTCTGCAGCTGCTTCAGTTGTTTCAACACCGTATCAAGTAACTTCCTTCTATCTCTCTCATTCTTCTTCAGCACGGAGAAGACGGAAGACTTCTGCTCAGCTTCCTTGAGTTTCTCCAGCAGCGTGGCGGCGTCCTTCGGCGTGACGAGCGCGTACTTGCCTCCCTCGATGCCGATATCGTGAAGATACGATGACCAGTCCCAACCGGTGATCAGGTCGAGGAGTTGTCTGTAGAAGAAGTGGCTTATAAATATGGAGGATTTGTCTAAGAGAGTAAAATTTGTATGGAAAACCCAGTAGTTTTCTATATCATTGTGAGCAATAAAGTACATTTTATTCTAGTAGTTATTTAAATGTTGTTTTAACCAATGTTCAGCTTCGGGTCATTACAATCCCTTTCAATAGAATTCGGCAATAATGTAAACATACCAATTTAAACACATTTGAGTATCAATCCTGATCATATTCACATTTCAAGAAACCATAAATTCTTCTTACAGTCATTTCGCCTCTATTAACTTCTTAATTAATAAAAATGCTCGGACGACAAAACTTTCAATAATTTGTAAAACTGCCATATTAATTTTTTACTCATCAAAGTCTTGTTTGTGTTTGGAAAGTTAGTGTAAAAAATTTATCTTGTTTACATTATTGCCGGATTCTATTGAAAGGTTATCAGTTATCAGTTAAAAAACCAAAACAAATACTTGGTATACGGAAATCAAACAAATATAACTATTTAATTTCGTCCATAGATGTCGCTAGTATTGATATGAAGAAATGTTCTCAGTGGCACAATAAAGGCGTGGCGACTGATTGCGGCTTAGTAGTTCCTTGTTACAAAATGGTACCTAAAGCTAGCATGTGTTCTAGTTTTGCTTTTAGCTAAAGCTAGCAGTTCTTCTTCCCTAAGACCTGGAACCAGCTCTTCTGCTAAAAATACTCGCAATATTTTGTCTCGCATAGACTTATATTATACTACTTTAAGATAGAAAAATAATCCAGCAGCTCCCCCTATCGAAGACCTGGAACCAGCTCTGCTGCTGCAAACTTCTCGCATCGTACTCCTAGTTGGTTTATCAGATTCTTTATTTAAAGCTAGCTCGGTCCTAAGCAAGGAAATTATATGCATTACCTCAAGCTAGCGAAGTGTTCCAGCAGCTCCCCCTCCCGAAGACCTGGAACTGGTTCAGCGGCCGCGAACTGCTCGCACTGGATGACATCCAGGTCCAGTTGGTATAGCGCCCCTGAAGAGATCTGTTTCACGGCTGGATCTAGCAGTAGGTTGCGAAGACGCGTCGCGATGCGGTTGGTAGCCGCGCGAACTGCTGCCACTCTGGTATTCATCAAATTATGTTTTAGAAAATGTTGTTTATAAACTAGATTAAGCAGAGGTTATACTTTCCTAGTCAAAGTTTTCTAGTTATCGGAAACTAACTAATAATAAAGTATATTCATTGCAGTAATGTAACCCGAAGTAGTCGCGAGATGTAAGGACTGCTTTATGGGAGCAGTTAGAATTTCTATAAAATTATTAATCGTCTAGCCGTGTGCCAGTTTGGATTTCCCATCGAACTTTTATCATTTCACCCCTAATTTAAAAAATATTCTGAAATCCTTTCTTGTTGTTAACGCTATAAAGAAGTTTTTCTAGATTTAACGGCATCTTGTATATAGTTTCCAAAATTATTAATGGTAGATTTTCTGACAGCTCTTGAAAAATAAAAATAATAGTTCTAATTAAGTATCGGCGCCAGGTGTCTTGGTGGATTCTTTTTTTTTTAATCCTTTTATGGCCCGGGGTGACTCACCGGATTTCTTCATTTACGAATCGTCAACTCCATCTATCGAAGATTTGTGAACTATTTTTTTTTTAATTGGCTGTTGGAATATCTCCCGTTATGAACTTCAGATTAAATCCTGCCATTTTGTTTCTGTAAAAGGTGGAAGGAATTGTAAATTGAATTCTGATGAATTCTGTAAAAGGAATTGACATTGTACCTGGCTCTCTCGGGCAGTTGCTCCAGCGAAGTGAGCACTCCGGAGAGGTAGCTCAGCATGTCCGTCACGAACGACGTCGCCTGCCCCGTCGGCTCCACTGCGGAATAAGTGCTCATACTCATATTATTATGGTAAACATTTAACATTGCAATGTGACACAAACAAACAAACTACAAATATAGGGTATTAAATACAAATGTCAAATGCTCTTTTATAAAGTTTTAAAATTCAAGATTAGACAGAAGCAAATAATGGCCAAAGATGTCAAAGACAGTAGCGCCATACATTCTCTATACAGAAAATCGTTTTAAAAAAAAGACAGAAATACATTCTGAAACTTTTAAAAAACCACTGTATGTTCGTTTTTCAAGCGATTCTGTTTTTTTCTTCGTAAACCATCTGCTACTAATTCATATTATCATCCATAAAATGTTTCAGAAACAGTCAAATACCCGGCTGCATCTTGCGTTATAAAAATGAGGTGGTTTTATAAAAACTTAGTTCTTACCTAAAAGCCAATCGTAGTTTTCTAGGTCCAGAAACTCATCAACTTTCTTCTCTAGATTGTCGCAGATCTGTTTTTTCGGCGTCATCGCGCGCCGACTGGAACATGCTGCCTGCTGTCTGAAATTAGTAAAGAAAAAATACCATCATTTTTATTCATACATTCATTCAACATCAACAGCAACATCAACGGCCCGTTACAGTCCACTGCTGGAGTATGAGCCTCCTGCATTTAAGTATATTTTTCATATTTTTATTATATGCATTCAACCGTGTGGTGACGGCAGAGTAGAATACATTAGTCACCAACCACTACTCTTCCCGTGGGTGTCGTAAGAGGCGACGTAGGGACTACACATTGAACAGGGAACGGGCAGCAGCGCTCTCTGATACAGTAACCTTTTAATCTGCGATCTCCAACC